>JARUHE010314049.1:0-20478 GCA_031471125.1 Archaeomysis grebnitzkii | reverse complement strand
CTTTCAAAACCCTTGGTAAAAACTGAAATTTTACAGATTATTTCTCACTTCAATAAACTACCTGCAAATTACAATCGCAACTATGGATACAAACAATATGCTAACTGTGAAACTATCGTTTTAAAAACAGCATCTGATCTTCTGAATACCATTGACAACACACGCGTACCATTTCTAGCCTTACTTGACCTATCAGCAGCCTTTAGTTAAACATAATAGACTCATCAAAATTTTACATCATAATTTCAATATTCCAAGAAAGGGTTTGTAATGGATATAGTCAATATGCAATACAACAAGGAATTCGCTTGGGCTCCATACAATTCAATGCTTACATATCATCACTATACTACTACAATTTAATATTCAATTACATTAGGTAGTTGTGCAGATAAACATCAGATTTACCTTTAATTTAAACCTGATCAATCTACATATATGGAAACTCACAATGAAATAGAAGCATGTATTAACACAATCCATAATTGTCTACTAATTCACTTTAACTCTTATTAACGATGCAAATACTGAAGACATTATTATAGATACCAGCAAATAATTCAATCAACTCAATCTAATAACATTAAAAATAGGAGCTGTTTCAATTCAACCATCTACACATGCCAAAACTTTTAGAGTCATCTTTGACCAGAACCTAACTTTCAAAAATCATATTTCCTCCACCTGTAATAAATTCTTTATATTTTATGTTTTTTTTAAAATTGGTATAACACTATAAAATAAACCTTACTTTATTATATTATTACTATATTGTTAATGCAAAGTCATAAGTTTAACAAAAAAATAGAGTCTCAAAAAAACCCATAAAAAACGCGTTTTTTCTGAGCAAAAAACCCCGTTTTTTTGCAACACTATGCAGGACAAACACACTCTCTGACAACACCGCCCATTGCATTGGTCTATCGTGCTGAACAGTATCCCCATCCATTGCGGGACACTTGCGGCAATTTTATTTCTAGTCTCTGAGGGCCTTTGGTGTAACTACTAAGATCCTAAGTAGCCAATAGGATGAACTTCTTTAATTTTCCTCCATTCATGATTGTTTTAGTTTCATACATATTGGTATGCAGTGAAAGTTGTTTCTGATAAAATATTAGTTTTGGTGTTCTCAATTTTCTTTCTTTAATAGTTAGATTCTAGGCTCAAAGGAAAATAATATGGGTTTAATTTCTTATAAAAATTTATTACAAACATAATAAATGGTATATGTAGCGCTATACATACATTTTGCAGGTTGAGACTGTATGTACATATAAAACAAGTAAAACAAACTACCTGGCATGTATTTTAGAAAATTTCTATACAAAGGCTTTCACCTCATTTATAACATCTTAATAACTAAGGCAAATTTAACGACAATTTTATGAATGTTTAGTTCAAGATCTAATCTGATCTATAAAAATGCAACAAATTTATCAGTTTTCAACATTTGAAAACAAGGATAGCTAATACAATTTTAAGTATTTTTTTACAAAATATTTGCAAGGTAGTTTGTTCAGTTGCCTCGGCCATTTTAATAATTGATTTAAATGCTTAAAAGAGTATAAAATAGCAAACAAATTCATTAATCATTATGTACAAAACGTAAGCTTATATTTAACCTAACATTCATCTCGTGCTTGTTAATGAGATGAAAACATTTATAAATAAATTCCCTTTAAAACGGGGATGAAAATTAAGTTTTTTTAACATTAATATTTTAAAGAAATATAATGCAAAAACTTGAGCTAAAAATTCATTATTTGACATGCAAGTGAGAAATTACTACCAATGTGTCAATTGGTTATTCAAGGACAACAATTACTCTTGTCTTTTGCAGAGTGTATAACATTTCCAATGTAGTCCAACGTTTTAGATACAAAATAAACTAGATATTGCACTGAACTTAAACCAAAACATTGATACTCAAAAACAGTTTACATGTGACTACAAATTATTTATATTCTTAAGTTTAATTGTATTTATTAAATTTATTTTATTTACAATAAATAAAAGGAGCATTTTATTATAGTTTATTTAGAGTATTTCATTTTAAATTTTAGTCTTTTCTTTTGTTATTTTGTTAGAAAGGATTTAGTTAATATGGTTTTTAATTAATGCCATAAATCTATATTATTTAAACATGATTTATTTGTATTGAATTTAAGTTGTCGTAATACTGTAATATTTGAAGGTTTGAAGATAACATTCAACCAATTTTAAGTAAAGTGAAGACTCAAAAATAAATTAAGTTCAGTGAAAGAACATGCAGGCGCCTGCAGGGGCTTCAATACAGATTAGAAAAGAAAGATTTCTTCACCAATACTTTTAGGCTGGAAGCAGACAAGACAAATATGTTTAAATTAGTTCTAATTAATCAACGAGCTTGATCGTCGCTGTCTCTTGTGTCGTCAGAATCTGCAAGAAAGATACAAGAAAGCGTAAGAAATTAAGGCCATACCTTGAGATCAAGAAGTTAATATTGCAATTAGATAAGCAAGTGAGTGCTTCAATGTTATATTAAGCTTTTATGTCTACTCCTTTTAAATTATTATATATTGTTCATTATAATTCTATTATTCATCATTTGAAAACTTGAAGCTTTAGAAATGTTCAACAAATTATAATGGAAAAGAAAGTTTGAATTGAGCATCAGTGCACCATAAAACCTTTGCAGAAAAAGACATCGAGAAAATACATTTTTAATGGCATTTAGAAAAGAAAAAAATTTAAACTAAAAGTTTATGTTTAATTTTAAATGAATGCAAATCAAAGTTTTTAAATTTAAATTTTAAAATCAGTTTTAAAAATGAAAAGAATATTTTTTATATTTGTATTGACAATAACATGAACGATACATAAAAAAACAAAGGCTAATAAATTATTTAAGGTACAACTATACATGAGCACAATTTATGCCACAACGAACACTTCCACTTCGTTTCGTTCAGTTCATAATATATCGTTCACTAGTCATCCTCACCTTTCTTCCCTTGGTAGGCATGTTTTCTAAGGCGATCATATAAGTCCTCTTTATTACCATATATCGACGCATTTGATCTAGCAAGACTATTCGTTGTGCCATTTGGGTAACCCGCTGATGAATAGAATAATCATTGGTAGTTTTAAATCATAATAATCACTTTAATAATGTTGTAACACTAATGTTGTAACACTAATGCTGTAACACTAATATTGTAACACTAAAGTTGTAACACTAAATCAATTACATATATTTACAGTTCATTTTTAAGGCTAATCATCAGCTACATTGCGTCAGAGATGACCGACTTACTTTTCATATAGGTTTCATTGTAAAAGTTAGGCATTTCCCAAGCGTCTTCTTCATCGTCGTAGTAGTGAGCATACGTCGAGTGGTGAGATGGTGCAATACTTTCTGCATAGGGTGCTGGTGTACCATAATAAAAGTTCACCTACACAAAATAAAAAATGATTAATTTCTTTAAGCAAAAACTCGAAATAGAATTTCTCATAGAACAGAAAAAGTATTAAATAATTTGAGTTATTTAGGCTTTTGTATTTTTGCCTTTACTTTTGTATAATGTTATGATTAATTAAATGAATTTGTTTTAAAAATACAAAATAAAGATATATAAACTTTGAAAATAATAAAAATATATATTTTTATAACAACACAAAATTATATTTTGTACTTGTAAAATGTACTGCACCACAAAACAAATATTGATTTCGAAAGGGTAATCTATTATATATAAAGGATTAAGTTTTAAGTAAAAAATACCAAAAAATACTAACTTGTGATTTAATTTTAGGTAAAAAAAATACCAAAAGATACTAACTTGTGAACCGTTGGGGTCGGTGGATGGAGGTGGGAGTAATTTTTTTGGATCTTTTCTTTTGGTTGATCTGAGACAAATCATCCAAATTAAGAGAGCGATCAAAATGAAGAAGATAACTCCGCCTGCAATTCCACCAGCGATGTATGTGAAGTCATTCTTCAACTGAAATTAACAGAAAAGTTAGGTTTTAATCTGGGGGTTTCATGAAAAATGGGATTTAAATTTGTGTTTTCTATGAAAAGTTGGTTTTTAATCTGGGTTTTCCATGAAATGTTGGTTTTAAATCTGGGTTTTCCATAAAAGTGGTTTAAAATCTGGGTTTTCCATGAAAAGTTAGGTTTTAATCTGGGATTTTAATGAAATGTTGGTTTTTATCTGGGTTGTCCATGAAAAGATAGTTTTAAATATGGGTTTTCTATGAAAAGAAAATTTCAGCTTTGCTTGTAATGTTGAATAGAAGTTTATTTGAGCCTCAAAGGCCAAAGCATGGTTAGGTTATGAAAAATGAATGTTGGTGTCTTGCATCAAATTTGAATCAATGATAATGGATGGCATTGAAGCTGTCTCTACTGTGTGGGGATTTGTTATGACTTTCTAGTCCCGAGGAACCCTTAGGATTTTTTTCTTTAATTAGCCTTCTTATATTTCCTATAATAATCTTTCACCTTTCTTTATTTGTTGTTTGTGCCAAAGACAATATAATATTATATGGTCTTTGGTTTATACCAGATATGCCTTTTTAACCCTTTAATGCCTGTAGGGACAAAACAGTGACAGTTGTAGGGTTATTTTTAATGCAAAGTTCATTGTATTGTATACCTTAGGGTAATAATAGTTAAAGGGTTAAAAACTATTTATGTAAACAACACCGTCAGAATTAGTAGGTTTAGTGTTGGACAAATATTTGAAATAAATACAAACTTATTGGCAAATAAAAGAAGAAGAAATTTTGGACATACCTCACAACGTTTGCCAGTGAATGACCCGGAGCAAACACAGAATGGATCTCCATTATCGTGCTTCTTACAAACTCCATTGTGTTCACAATATTTGTCACAACGATCTGAAAAAAATGTCGTTGTTTGTTTTAAATTTCACTTCAAGTTTGATTTACATTAAACATAATTTATTTTAAATGTAACTTCATGTTTAATGGACATAAAACATTGTTTAATACAAGTTTCTCTTTACAATTTAAACATACATTCAGAACATAAAGTGTTTATATTTACCGTGGCAGAATTCTCCAGTTCCATTGAATCCATCTTTGCATTTACACTTGAAGTCGTTGTCGTCTGCAATGAACAAACATAGAGCATTGGGATCACACAGCATCTGCTCGCCATGAACCTCGCAAGGGTTGGAACATTCGTCCTGTGACGTGGCTCCCGCATCTTGGGTGGATGTGTCAGGAGGACAGTCGAGACACGAGCTCTGCATAGCCTCGGGTTGGAAGGTTCCTTTTGGACAGGAGACACATTCGTTGTTCGTGTCCGACAAGAAACTTCCCGCCAAGCAGATGGGAAGGGAACATTCCTCCATGGCTGACGCCCCGGGGCCCAGTGTGGTGCGATTGTCAGGACAGCGGACACAGGCTGCGTGGATGCCCTTGGTTCGGTAGTTGCCTCGTTGACATGGTTCACAGATGCCGGTGCTGCCGAGCTGCAGTCCCGACTCGCACTCTTCTTTGCACTCCGAGGCAGCCACAGCCTCCTTAGTCCTCGTGGTCAGACCTCGTTCACATTGACGACAACTGAACTTGCCCTCGTCTTGTTGGTAATACCCATATCCACACGACTGACAAGCCTTCTCTTCCTCGTTGAAGTAATGGCCAGCCGCGCATCTTTCTTGACACGATTCGACCTTTCTTGCGCCGGGTGTCTTCGTCACTCCCTGTCTGCCACTGATTTCTGGACAAGGTTTGCAGGTGACCTGACCAAGGAGGTCTTGGTAGGTTCCTGATTCACACACGTCGCAAATCTTTCTTTCTCTGTCATAGAACAAACCAGGAGCACAATCCACACACTCACTTCCTACAACAACCTGCGGGTTTGAGAAAAAATATAAAGTTATTTTTATAATGTTTCAATTTCATTAATCATAATATTTTAGTTTTATTAATCATAATGTTTCAATTTTATTAATTACAATGGTTCAATTTTATCAACAATCCGTTTCAATTTTATTAATTATGATGTTTAAATTTTATTTTTATAATGTTTCAATTTTATTAATCATAATGTTTCAATTTTATTTTTTTAATGTTTCAATTTTATTAAAATCATAATTTTTCAATTTTATTTTTATAATGTTTCAATTTTATTAATCATAAGGTACTGAACTTTAACAAATGTTTTTAGTTGGTGTTGAATTAATTTAACAACAACTATTATTATTATTATTATTATTATTATTATTATTATTATAACTACTATAACTATTATAACATTTATGTCACATACAATAAATAAATATATACTGTAATGGTCCTTACATAAAATACTTAACACTGAAGATAAATTCATGCTACTTATATAGACAATAAACAAAAATTGAATAAACAATAAATAATAAATTACAATTAAATAAACAATAAACACAAAATAAATAACTATACACAATAAACAAACAGTAAACAATAAATAAATAAAGAGTAAACATTTACAAACATAACAAACAATAAACAAGAACAATAAGCAAAAATATAAATCAAATAAACAAGAACAATAAACAATAATTAAAGAAACAAGAAGAATAAACAATAAATAAATAAACAAGAACAATAAACAAAAATATAAATAAAATAAACAAGAACAATAAACAATAATCAAATAAACAAGAACAATAAACAATAATTAAATAAATAAGAACAATAAACAATAATTAAATAAACAAAAATATAAATCAAATTAACAAGAACAATAAACAATAATTAAAGAAACAAGAACAATAAACAATACATAAATAAACAAGAACAATAAACAAAAATATAAATCAAATAAACAAGAACAATAAACAATAATTAAAGAAACAAGAACAATAAACAATAAATAAATAAACAAGGACAATAAACAGAAATATAATTCAAATTAACAAGAACAATAAACAATAATTAAAGAAATAAGAACAATAAACAATAAATAAATAAACAAGAGCAATAAACAAAAATATAAATCAAATAAACAAGAACAATAAACAATAAACAAATAAACAAAAAACAATAATTAAATAAAAAAGAACATTAAACAATAAACAAATAAACAATAAACAATAAACAAATAGCCAAAAAACAATAATTAAATAAACAAGAACAATAAACAATAAACAAATAAACAATAAACAATAAACAAATAACCAAAAAACAATAATTAAATAAAAAAGAACAATAAACAATAAACAAATAAACAATAAACAATAAACAAATAAACAAAAAACAATAATTAAATAAACAAGAACAATAAACAATAAACAAATAAACAAAAAACAATAATTAAATAAACAAGAATAATAAACAATAAACAATAAAATATAAAGAAAAACAACAACAACAATCTCACTTTTCCAATGGGACACGAATACTCCGAATTGAGGCTGAGAGACGAAGGGTCAGGAACGACATTTGGAAGAGCGTCTCTGACATCAAATTCGTTATTTTCGAGAATTATGCTTTCGATGATTTTCCTCACCGTCGATTCGGCTTCTTCGTTGATGTGTGTCACCGGATCGCTAAAAATTAGATTTAGAATTTAGAATATTTAAGTTGTATCACTAACAATCAGAATTTAGAATTTAGAATTTAAAATTTAGGATATAGAATTTAGAATGTTCAAGTTGTATCACTAACAATCAGAATTTAGAATTTAGAATTTACAATTTAGGATATAGAATTTAGAATATTCAAGTTGTATCACTAACAATCAGAATTTAGAATTTAGAATTTAAAATTTAGGATATAGAATTTAGAATATTCAAGTTGTATCACTAAAAATTAGAATTTAAAATTTAGAATATTTAGGTTGTATCACTAACAATTAGAATTTAAAATTTAGAATATTTAAGTTGTATCACTACCAATTAGAATCTAGAATATTTAAGTTGTATCAATAAAAAATAGAATTTGAAATTTTAGAATATTTAAGTTGTAAATTTAAAATATTTGGAATATGAAATATAGAACTAAAGATTCAAAACTTAGGAATGAGAATGCTTAAGTTTAAAATATAGAATTTAAAATTTAAAATATAGAATTTAAAATTTAAAATATAGAATTTAAAATTTAAAATATAGAATTTAAAATTTAAAATTTCATATGTAGAAAATTAAATTTAGAATTTAAAATATTAAATAAAACTTATAATTCAGAGTTTATGATATACTGTAAAATGAAAACATAATTTGTAATTTAGAATATTAAAATTATAATAATAATACAAATCATTATAATGGTTTCATGAAATTTTAGTTAATAAATGCTGGTATTTTTATTATTATTTTCATTATATTTTTAATATCTTCATTATTATTATTATTATTATTATATTATTAATATCTTCATTATTATTATTATTATTTAAGTGTCAAAATGTCGAATGAGAACAAAAATGTTATTTTATTTACTTAAAAGCGAATTGTAAATTTGTATTAAATAACCACGGATTATAGTGACCAAAACCTTGTTATAGCGTGACACCTTACATTTATATTATATCATCCTTAAAAAAGAAAACTTGATTGAAATATATAGCGTGAAAACTTTAAAGAAATAGCGTGAAATAAATAAATACGTAGCGTGAAACCTTGAACATGTGGTTGAAATTTTGAAATACATGGCGTGCGATCTTGAATTATACTTCGTTGTATAGTAACACATATCAAGGAAAACCAATACATCACTTGTATGAAAGCCAAATTTTTTTGAATGCAAAGATTATAAATAAAGAAAAACAAATGTATTATTAATATACCAGAAAAAAATCATAATACGAGTACCGAAATGCAGTACACATAAGACGTTATAAACTAATCGTTTTATATTATTATAAACAATCACTTTATAATAAATAATTAAGTGCATGGTTGCCGTTTGAAACTGTAGATAAATAAAATTCAAAGAAACTACAATAAATAAAAATATTTTTAATAGAATATAGATTTAAATTTGTTTTTTTAACATAAATTTTCTTTGAATATAAAACCCAGAAGATGTAAAAAACTCTCGCATTAAAAAGCAAAGAAAGTTCACACAAAAGCTTTAATAATCTGGCCACCAAAAGCTTTAAACATAATAACTAACTGCATTTTTTGAGATGTTGACAATAAAGCAAACAAGAATTATTTTCACTAAATTATATGAAAGTTGAGTCAAATTTGTAAAAACTTCCTTGAGTGAATTTAGAAATTAAATAAATGTTAAAAAAGATTTATTGTACATCAAAAAAAGACTTAATACTTCAGTAAAACACGTAAGGCACGTTTTAATTAATTTATTTCAAACAAATTGAAAATGTGACGTCATGTGTTTCCAAATATGTTGCCTTCACATTAAACTTTGAGATATTTTTAAAAAAGGTTGTTTACATAATTTTTTTTCAATATCACAAAACATATTATTTTTGTATTTTAACGCCAATATATATATATATATATATATACTTAAATGTAAGTTAAAACTACATTTGAATACAGTGTCAGGTGTACAGAAAAAACAAATGTTTCACTTCATTAAATATTAACATCTAATTGGACAATAAGTTAGGTTAATGTGTAATGTTAGTTTTATTGAAGCTTTAATTAGTACCTTAAAGAAAAAAAAGTTAGTTCCTGCAGTAAAATCAAGGTTTGTTTGCAAAATCAGCTGAGATGACATTTTTTGGAAAAGGTGACGTCACATTTCCAATTTGTTATAATTAAGTTAATACAAAAACGCGCCAATAGTGTAGTTCAAGTTGTGAAAATTGATTTGTAATGGTTTGAAAACTACTTTTCAATATGTTATTGTATTAAACATTAGATCATTAATTATTATCAGTGGCATAGCATAGCATATGGGTGTATGAAATTCATCAAGTTAAAACCATGTACTCCTCAAACATGTCTAGCTCTGTTTCTTCAATGTAGATTCCAGACTGAAGAAAGAAAGTGATTTTGTTTATTTTCATCTTTTCATTTTAATTGAACTAAAAAATGAATTTTCATAACCCATATGTTGTTGCATCTTTTCATTTTAATTGAATTAAAAAAAGTTAATTTGAGTGAATGATTATTGCAGTTGGTTATTTGTTCGAGAAGCGTTCCATCGATGTCATGCTTACTTCAGGGCCTCGAAAGAGATGACAACATCGTATTGGTGGGAGGCGTCGATGTTGTTTCGTTTTTGGCGTCTTAAACTGCACAAATTATTTTGATATTTTATTTTCATTTGAAAAAAAGAATAAATGTTTAACAAAAGCCAAAATTGATTTGATAATACTAAACAAGATTTTTTTACACATTCTAACATTCATAAAATAAAAGAGAAACAAGAAGTTCATAACACAGGTAAATTATTTTCTTAATTATAAAACTATTTCATAAACAAACACAAAGACTCCATTAAAAAATATGGAAATTACATTCAAGTGAAATAATTGATTGTCTGAAAAAAAAAAACGTTTTGAGGAAAAAAACCAAAAAGTTTTGAGGAAATAAAATCTAAACTCGACTCACTTGGACGATGCGAACGTGATTTCAACGTTGTAGACGTCTTCATTGGACGGATTGGCTGAGGAGGAGGAGCCTGAGGGACCGGTGGCCACCGCCTGTCTGCGTGATCGAGCGATGTCAAATTGGCGGGAAATGCGATTCCTTCTGGAACAATCGACAGCCACGTTGAGGCCGTTGCACTCGCCGGTGGATTGCATTGTGTCGGTGCAGAATTTCCAGTTTCGGTTCAGTTTATTCAAAGCCTGAAAAAGACAACATTTCATTGAACGTTTTGTCGCCGGTAATTGCGAACATTTTTATAAATTTTATTGTTCAAACGAGTTCAACAAAATTTGACCAACTATCAATCTGTAATTTAATACTTACGAGTCTTATTTTCTCGCTGAGAACATTTTGCCCCGCCGCATTGCAAATAACAGAGGATGGGAAGTGCATGTTGATCTTGAAGACTCTTTGCGCTGGGATTGAAGGAGCACATGAAGGATAAACCAAAGGAATCGTTGGGTCAGAAGTGGGTCTCCAGAATCCTTCGGCGCCACATGTGTAAAAGTCAGGTACCTGAAACAAACGTTTCATATTATGTGGGTAACAATAATAAGGTATTAATATGTGAGGCGCTCCACAGATTTAATTGAACAGTATGACGATATATAAAAGTTGTAAGTGTTATCAATACTAAAAAAGGTTATAAAGATTAAAAATATATGTTTAAATGTATCAGTTTTTAAAACTCAAGAAAATAGAATTTACCGAAGTTGAGAACTTGAGTCCAGAGTTGCATTCGATCTTGCACACCTTGAACCGGCCTCCTGGACCCCAGTCTGAGCACCGTTGGACACCTCCGATGGGATCTTCGAGGTCTGGACAGAACTTTTCGAGGACGTAAATGTTGAAAGCGCAAGTGCCTGAGTTACCCTCAGCGTCGTAAGCAACATAGGCAACGTGGTATGTTCCCCAGCTGAACGCCTGGAAAATTTATTTTATAAGTTATAGCCGGGTGTAGTTCCAATACATAAGATATACTTTGATTAAAAAAGTTAAATTTTGTTTTAAAAATTGATTTTAAGAGAATCATTAAATAATCTACATGTCTATATTGAGTAATAAACTGTTATTCAAAATAAATGAACAAATAAATAAAACAAAGTTTGTTGGAAGTTATTATGAATAAATAAATAAAACAAAGTTTATTAAAAGTTATTCCGAATAAAAATTAAAAAAGTTACCTGTCCAGGTGAGAATCCCGATTTTTCCACAAGTCTTTCGATTCCGATGTTGTCTGAGAAGACAGGAGCGTCCCAGTTAACGATTGCGGTGCCGTTGCGAGTGATGATCCAAATGTCCCCGGGACAATAGTCAACTCTTGGGGGGGTTTTGTCGGTTTTCAAGACGGAGCAGTCGCCAGAGTAACCTGGAGGACAAATGTATTGTCCACAGGTCGATGGTCCAATTCTTTCAACGTTACCAACGACCATGTCATAGCCGGTCCATCTCAATAGTAATCCATTGTAAATTACTGGAGAATCCATGCACGATCGTACCTGAAATTAAATAAGTTGTTTCGTTCAAAATTTAACGTTATATTATTTTGATGAAGAAAATATATTGAAACCTTGCGATATGATTTTGATGAAGAAAATACATTGAAATTTCGTAATATGATTTTGATAGAGAAAATACATTGCATAATATAATTACCATTTTGGGTATTTCAGTTCTAATGTCAAGTGGTCTGTTCCATACGTTGAGACGAGCAATTCTGCCATGGAAGCCTCTCTCGTGGGTGTATGTAGCGAAATCACTCTCCACAGATCCCAAGCTCACCCAACCACTGTGAATAAGTCAGATATTACTTAAATGTGAAAGACAATTGGTTGTGATATTAAAATATTATGTTTTTATTCAACACAATAATAAAAAAATTAAGTTGGCCACTTACAAGTTTGGTAGCACTTGGCCTGTTCCAAAGTTCTCTAACTGTGCTACAACAACAGCATCTGTCGTCAAAGTTATAATACCAGTTTCTCCACTCCACACTAAGGCGACATGATGCCACTGGCCATCATTGATGGGAATGTTTGGTCTGTAGGTGATGAACTCGGTTTGGTTGTCGAAGAATTCAATGGCCATGCCAGCATTCGTTGCTTGCAGAAGAATCTTTTTGTCTTGTACAAGGTATGGGCTCCTGTTGAAAATAAAATTATTATTGACCACAATTAGTTGAAAATAAAATTATTATTAACCACAATTAGTTGGGAAAGTATTTTCAAAATCATCTGAACCATTACATTGTAATATATAAAAAATAATAATAATAATAATAATAATAAAAATTTAAAAAAAACTTACGATACAGAATAAAGAGTGAAAATTGTTCCCAAGTCCTCTGGAGAAGCAAATTGAACCCACAAGGCCAAAGTAAAAGCGTGTGACTCGCCCAAGACGAATGGTGTTGCCAACGATGCACTTGATGATTTACTTTCATCATTGATGTAAAGTTCATAATTCACATTGATAACTGCAAAACGTGTTTAATAAATGTTAGATTGATATCTTCAATAACATAAATAATACAAAATACAAAATACAAAATAAAATGTCAGTTTTAAATTGTTAATAAAAATAAAGATGAAGTATATTTTGGCACATACCTTTTCTACAGTCTTCACCGGTAAGATTGAACGGACATTTGCAGTAATAATCGTTAGTCAGATCAATACAGGTAGCACCTGGAGAGCATGAAGAAGGGCTGCAATTTTGAATGTTTTGGTCGCAATGTGTTCCAGTATATCCTGGTGGACAGATGCATTGGTATCCTTGTCCTTGGTCAATGCATGTTGCTCCATTTTGGCACAATCCTTCTTCGCAGGCGTCGAACTCGAATTGGCAGCCAATTCCTTTGTAATCTTCGGAGCATGTGCAGTTGAGGCCAGAGCCATAGTCTTGGCACGAAGCTCCATTCATACATGGGTTTCCGACACATCTTTCAGGTGTCACTTGACATCTCTCTCCGTCAGTGCCAGAGGGGCAAACACAGAAGTATCCCATGAACAAGTTGATACATTCAGCGTCATTTAGACAAGGACTTGATTCACATGATCCCATGTCTTCTTCACAAAGACGTCCAGTCCAGCCTGGTTGACAAACACAGTTGAAGTCTGCAATACCATCTTCACATCTAGCTTCATTGTGACATGGGTTTGATATACATTCATCAATATTTTCTTCACAAAATTCACCTTTGAAGCCAGGATGACATTTACATTTGAACATGTTGTCAAGATCAAGACATTCTTCAGTACCTACTGGGTTGCAAGGACTGCTTATACATTCATCAATAGATGCCTCGCACTGTAAGCCAACAAATCCAGGTCTACATTCACAGGAGAATCCTTCTATACCGTCACTACATGTACCACCATTTTGACATGGTTTCGAGGCACAGTCATCAATGGTGTGTTGACATAGTTTTCCAGTATAACCAGTGTCACAATGACAATGGAAGTCGTTAACATCATCAGCACATGTTGCCCCGTTTTGACATGGAGAGTTTTCACAGTCATCTATGTTGACATCACACGATTTTCCCACCCATCCTTGTTCACAAACGCATTCATGATAAAAGAAGTTATCTACGCAGATACCATTAAGGCAAGGGCTTGAGTTGCATAAATCAACCTTTTCATGGCATCTTTTTCCGGTGAATCCAGGAGGACAATCACAACGGAAATCATTTACAAGATCGGTACAGTTTGCTCCGAGCAAGCATGGGAATTCAGCGCAATCATCGATGTTTTCATTACACAATCGACCTTGCCATCCAGCCTTACACTCACATTTGAAGCGTCCTTGATCCAATGGAATGCAAGTTGCAGAATTATTGCAAGGATTTCCTTTTTCTGTGCAAGGATTTAAAGTGACATTGCATCCTGGTCCTGTATAGCCAGTACGGCAAAGACATTCGAACTCACCAATACCTGGATTATCTTTACACATTGCTCTTTCTGGACAAGGCGAGGAACTGCAATCGCCAATTTCTTCTTCTTGACATTGCAATCCACTGTATCCGTCAGTGCATCTGCAGACATATCCCTGAGGTTGATCAAGGCACTCACCGCCATTATAGCATGGTCTTGAATTGCATTCGTTGATGTCGACTTCACATAGTCTACCACTGAACCCAGCTGGGCAGTAACATTGAACTTGATGCTGTCTTGTAAGGCATAATCCACCATTCATGCAAGTTCCAGAAGTACATTGAACTGGAATACAAGCTTCAAATGAATCAGATCCTTTGTTTAAAGTTCTGTTTGCTGAAGGACATTTACTACATGTTATGCTACCTTCATTTTCTTGATAATAATTATAGGGACATGGGACACACGGCTCCAATCCTGTATCTGAGTAGGTGCCTGCAGCACATTTCTGTCGACATTGTTGCTGTGATGTTGCTGCTTCAATATGGGTGAATGTACCAGGTGGACAAGGTTCACATTCTTTGAAACCCATCTCGGGAGGATGACCAGTGTAAGAGCTCCTAGGGCAATTGAGACAAGCAACCAGTCCTGTTTCAGAATATGTACCGTAACCACAAACGGGAACACATTCAGCGATCTTTTTACTTCCTTCATATCGAGTGAAGGTTCCTTCTGGACATTTGTTGCAAGCACCTTGCTTCACTTGATCCTGATAATATCCTCTTGGACATGGAGTACACAGAGAATCGCTAAGTTTGGCAAATGTTCCAGCAGGACAACTGAGGCATTGAGGAACCCCAATAGTTTGATTATTCAAGACTTCACCAATATTGCATGTGAAACCTCGTGTTACACTAGAGCTTTGTGCGCGCATGGGTGGACATGTGTTGCTAACTGCAGGAAGATCGAGAACTTGTGAGATTATATCAGCTGATGGAACACTTAGGTCATACACAAAAGATAAGGTTCTACCACATAAATCATAGATATCAAATCTTCTAGATTGTGATGCATTTGGAACTAAAATTCTCATTACATATTCAATACTGACAATGTTTTCATCATCAATGGTAAGTATAGTATCTTTCAATGTAACATTCAGGTTAAGATTCAATACTGAACAACTCTTAGTTAATTGTTCATTCAAGGCTGCATAATAACCAACTAATAATTGTTTGTACTCAGGCAGACATGCTGATTGCACAGCACCATTTGCTCTATAAACTACATCAGAAATAACGTCATAGAAAGCTTCGTGCGTATCTTCTGTAACACAATCTGGAACAACTCTACTTGGGGTCCATTCTGATTGTCGTTCACATGTGAAGGTCTTTGAGGTTTCCTTGTCAGTAAACCTGAATCCTGGGTTACAAGTAGCTGTGCATGAATATCCGCCAGTCTCATCAGGAATGCAATTAATGTTTCCATTACGCGGTGGGCTAAGCTCCCAATCAATACATCTTCTAGCCTGAACAGCTACTTGGAAATTACATGTGGCAGAATTTCCAGCTGCATCTCTAGCAATAGCTGTAACATTCTGATAACTGCCAAGTGAAATGTCTGCAACCTCTGGTAATATTTGGATTGAAACAACTTCCTTGTTATCTGCAGCAGATATTTGAGCTAAAGTTGTCGAAGTGTTGAAATTGGCTCTGTAACTTTCTTGATATTCAATAAGTTCTAAGACGTAACTTTGAGGGCAGCTAATTGTTGGTGGAATGTCATCAGGAACAATAATTTTGACTTGACAAATTGCTACGTTTCCGTCAAAATCGAAAGCTAAATATTCTACCAACATATCGTTAAACACATGCATTCCTGGTCTAAAGCCGGAAGGTTTTACTTCTGTACGAGCTATCATACCAGAATTATCAGTAGCTACTGGAATAGTGTAATTAACTGGTTGTAAGCCATCTGGACCTTTTCTTATAACTACTGCAGTGTCTAAACAGTTTGCAAACTGAGGAGGCTCGTTGTCAACACACCATGGGTATCCCATATCATAACCTAGGAGTCTATTTTCAAGTGGTTCATCTTCACAACCCATCATTTCAAATTTAAGGCATGGGTTACTGTCATAGCTTATAATTGTTAAAAGTACAAGACGTGCTCTAACAACTGTTGGTAAAGATATCATTGCTAATTCACCATAATTTCCTGGGTCTCTAGATGTCAAATTAAAGTTGGGGAAGTAAACTAAATATTTTTCATCAACATGTTCTTTATAGAAAAGTCTAATTTCAGTAGGACGTCCCACGACATCATTTGTAATGACACCTTTGACTAGAATGGCTTTAATATTGTGAACTGCTCCAAGGTCTACAGTAACGTATGTCAGGGGACCGCCATCTTGTGCACACCATCCGGTAGCAGAATTTAATCTGATGTTAAATGCCTCGTAGTTTAATCGTTCCGAGGTTGCGTTGATTGCAGAGTCGGGAATTTTACCAGATGTTAAGCCGAGAGGTTTGACAACACGACACTCAGGTTCGCGAATGCATTTGATTGGTGTGTCAGTGATTTGGATATATCCTGGACGAGTACATTCAAACGATACTTTTGAGCCTTGTTCATAACTGCTTGTCAATTGAACGCCATTGGGAGGGTATCCAGGGTCAGAACAAACTGGTCCTTCACATCTTAAGTCACCGAAATCCCAATTCCCATCAGCCTCACAACGAATAACATTATCGTTTTTGCTAGATTGTCCAGCTAAGCTGAAGGTTTCTTCACAGCCGAAGAAGAAACTTGCTTCGTATGCAATAAGTCCGAGAAAACCATATGTTGCTCCTGGTGATTCTGCAGGGACGCCACATTTCACTCTTGGGCAACTGGGCTTCTTACCCGATAGCCAATAACTTGGACCATCAGGTATAGGATCGAAGGCACACTGTCTGAATTGAGAGCTAACCGTTTTTCTGTTTGGCTTTCCAACTTGGTTACACGAGACTGTGACATTTTCACTCAGCCCTACAGCTGAACCTTCTTCATTGCTGTACTCAAAAGTTAAACCTTCCTCTGGCATGTTATTAAATCTTGAACACATTGCTGGATTACAAGCAGGAGCTGTGCCATTCCATTCTCCTGTACTCATACATGTAAGGTATTGCGATCCTTCCATTATGTAGCCAAAGTTACAATGGAAAGACACTGAATCTCCATAATGATGCATTTTTCTGGTATCAAGGAGAAGTCCATTTTCGGGTGACTCTAGTGTTGGACATAACTTTGGAACACAAGTTTTGTTTACACGATACAAATCTCCATCTCTTAAACCCGTTTCTTTCTGATCAATAGAAAATCCAGCTGTAACATTGTAGGAAAATAGTTCATAACCAGCATTGCATTGGCATGAGAATGCGCCGAGAGAGTTGATGCACTTCTGGTCACAACCTCCATTTATGTCCGAACATTCATCAGTGTCGATGCAATCTTGTCTGGTGCATCCCATAAGCTCAAACTTGAAGCAGGGTGCAACCTCATAATCAGCCAAAGTTAGTCTGATATAACGAGCTTCAACAGGATCAGGCAAGTTAACAACAGATAATGATGCACCCGAAGTTATTCTGAACTCAACAGGAGATCCATTGTTGTTGCTATATTCTCTGAAAACATCTGTGAGGTCATCTGTGTATTGTAGTCTGATGGATGTTGCAAATGCAAGAGCTCCGTCTGGTCTTCCAACAGGTTGTGTTCTGAAGCCTCTAATTACAGTTGGAACTCTGAGGTCAACCATTACCCAGTTTCTGCCAGGGGCACTTTCTCCTCCACACCATCCAGATTGCGAATTTAAACGTACACTCTGAAAACATCAAAACAATTATTAATTGTTAATATAGGTATTTTAAATATATGAGATGCACAAATACTAATTTGTTTATGTATGAAAGAAAATATTCTTCAACTGGGCCTCAAAAGAAGAAGAAGAAATAACATATTTGAATACTCACATTTTTGTCATATCCATTTGCAACTGATGACACTGAAATCGCATCATTTGGTATTCCTCCGTCAGAGACACCGAGATCACCCACAGGTCTGCAATCACGATTGGCTTTGAAGCCGGATTTACATTTACAGAAAAATGCTCCGGCAGTGTTTTGACATTCAGTTGACGCGGTGTCGCATTGTGCTGTGTCACACTCGTTGATGTCTGAAAAATACAGAATTTGTAGAAAATATATTTTTTTTTTTTTTTTTTTTTTTGGTGTTTAAGGGCTGGATAAAATATAGTTTTAAATGTATTGAAAGTACAACAGTGAACTAGTTTAAATGTTTATACAATATAAATAAAGATGAAAACAAAATCAAGTTTACGTTTTAAAAGAATACAATAAATAATAAATAAAAAGGAAAACAAATTCAAGTTTACGTTTTAAAAGAATATAATAAATAATAAATAAAAATGAAAACCAATTCAAGTTTACGTTTTAAAAGAATATAATAAATAATAAATAAATAAATAAAAAATGTAATAAATAATAAATGAATAAATAAAAAATGTCTTCAAATCACCTTCACAGGTAGGAATATTAACAAATCTCTGATGAGGTCCACAGGTGATGATGGGAGAGCCTAGAAGGCGATAGCCACGGTGACATTGAACTCTCGCCTCTTCTCCATAATAATAATTCTGAGTCACGTCAGTAATAAAGCCGTTGGAAATCTGAAGAAGAAAATATTGACAATGATAGTTTACTTTATTATTATTATTATTATTAAAAATATTAACAATAACAATTTACTTTATTATTATTACTATTAAAAATATTAACAATAACAATTTACTTTATTATTATTATTAAAAATATTAACAATACTAATTTACTTTATTATTATTATTATTTAAAATATTAACAATAATAATTTAATTTATTTTTATTATTATTATTGTTTTTATTAAAAATATTAACAATAATAATTTACTTTATTTTTTGTGTTTTATTGTGAATAGTTGAAATGTTATTTATTATAAATATTTAGAAAACAAAATAAAACGGCGAGTTAGTCATTTACAAAACAATTGCATCGACAATAGCACAAGTGAGGTAAGTTATTTGAATGTTGGTTACCGCACTTGTGCTATTGTCGATATATATAACACAAGTGAGGTGAACTCTATGTTATTTGAATGTTGGTTACCGCACTTGTTCTATTGTTGACCCAATTTATATATTTACGAAAATCAGAAACCTACCGTTGGAAAATCGTGGCACTTTATTTTGGAGCAGGTCGAGACTTCGCCTGACCAAGAGCCGTTGGATTTGCAATGAATGACCGGCAACCCGGTTCTGTAGAATCCCATGTCACATTCGAACCTGACGACGGTTCCGTATTTTCGTCCTCCGCCGCTCAGCACGATTTGTTGGCCGTTCGGGATTTCCGGAAGTTCGTCGCATTGTGAGGCTGTGGATTAATTGTTAGTTTTCATGAAGTTGTTTTTGTTGAATATTTGTTGTAATGTTTTTTTTTATGTTTGCATTTGTTATTTTGAACATGTTGTATTAAACATTTATAATTTAAGCATTTGGTTTAATGTTTTTTTGTATTAACTTTTATAATTTTAAACATTTATTTTTTACATCTAAAAACTTTCAACTGAACAAACCTTTGCACTTCGGCAATCTCTCCCATTGACCCTCAGGCGAGCAAGTGATAGTTTCTCCTCCACTTGGGAACCCAAACCCAGCATAACACTGGTAAGTTGCCTGACCCATGAAAGTCACATTTGTGGCTCCAATGCTGAAGCCGTTGTCGATTTGTGGCACTGGACCGCAATAGACCTCTGTAAGAAGGAATTTTCGTTTCAATGGCCAATGTGAAAAGATTTTTAATTTCATGAAGTAAAAAGGATAATCAACAACGAGTATAAAACTTGAGCTTCAAATTAAGTAAGATGGAATATGTTATAATAATATATTATAATATATTATATATATACATATATATATGTATATATATAAATATATATATATATA
>JARUHE010314038.1:0-11842 GCA_031471125.1 Archaeomysis grebnitzkii | reverse complement strand
GTATTTATGTATACAATAATATAAAATACAAGCACAATTAAATGTTACGCATTAAAATATGTGTTTGCATATTCAACAAGTTTATAAGTTTGTGTAATAGTTGAATACAAATCTCTATTTTGTTATATTAAGATTTTTCGTTCATTTGTTTCCAATAAAATTCATTCTAAACCTTCAAATAAAAATTTGGATAGCCATGAAATTTATGATAAATTGACCAAGTCTAAAAATTCTTAAAATGTCAATTATTTAAAAAAAAAAAATTTCAAAAAGATCCTTCAGGAATTCTACCTTAGAATTTTCAATTCTTTAATTTTTATTTTTTATAAACTTTCCTCTAAACCTTCAAATACAAATCTCTGTTAACCATGCATTTCAAATTCTTATTAAATGTATGTTTTAATAAGTAAAAACTGATTTCACAAAAAAAATGTAGTAACACCAGTGTAGAATATTATGTTCTCCATTTTCGTTTTAACAAATTAATAATTTTTGTATTACTTTGAAAAAATGGCAAAGTTTCGGTAGAGTCCAAAAATCATCCACCGTCCCAATAACAACATCAAAGATCAGAGATTGA
The DNA here is from genome assembly GCA_031471125.1 of Archaeomysis grebnitzkii. Classification (NCBI taxonomy): domain Eukaryota; kingdom Metazoa; phylum Arthropoda; class Malacostraca; order Mysida; family Mysidae; genus Archaeomysis; species Archaeomysis grebnitzkii. The sequence continues at coordinate 11,262 of JARUHE010314038.1, read as the reverse complement.
TTATTGAAGCTGGTTTTTCAAGCACAGCTTAATAATACAGACGAAAATTTAAAATTATTATAATTGACACAGACTCCAAATAAAATTTAATTTCGTCACATATAAAAATAACTTTTATAAAAATAAGATAAATTAATAAGATTAAATTTCAAAATTGACTTTTTTAATTTCCAGAAATTTGATAAAAAATCCTCGAAATTTCTTTCAAAAATAATTATCAAAATCATAAATGAAGGCCAAAAGAAAAGAATCACTTTTGTGTGTGTATTTTTATATGTATGTGTCTACATGTGTGTATATGTATGTGCGTGCAGTCATTTTGTGGTGTCTTGTATACCTTTTTATGAACATTTTATCATAACCCAAATGTGAAGGACTTTTCTAGTACTCATGAACGAATATTTTTTAAAAATACAGCTTTGTCAGCAAAGTTTACGCTTTAACTAAGTATAACCCTTAACTAAGTATAAACCTTAACTAAGTATAAACCTTAACTAAGTGTAAACCTTAACTAAGTGTAAACCTTAACTAAGTGTAAACCTTAACTAAGTATAAACCTTAACTAAGTATAAACCTTAACTAAGTGTAAACGTTAACCAAGTGTAAACTTGGATAAACTTTAACCAAGTATAAGATTTAACTAGGCATTTACTTTAATCAACGGTAATACTTGTTTATTCTTTTTGTAGTTGATTTGTTTCATTTAGGTTTGAGGTTTTTACTTGTTTTGTTATGCTTTTCTTTGCTTTGCTTCGCTTTGCCATACCTTCCCTTGTATTGGGTTTAGTATTTAGACGATTTTACATAATATTGGATCACAAGCAAATGTAATAAACAAAAGATTTCTTATTTCATTTATCTTAAAAACTGGCCTTATGTAGAACTTAAAGTTTAATCAATGTAAGAAAAAATTGTGTTCTTGTATCTTTTTATTTAAAAAATAATAAAAATGTAACAAAAAATTGTTTTTTTTATTTCTTTTTATTAAAAAACAAAAGAAAAAACTAAAAGTGTATTCAATGTAAGAAAAAATTATTTTGTAGTTGTATGGAAGATCACATCTTGTGAGAGGTCATCGTCAAGTCTAGATTGTGACTTGTCTTAATTGAACTATTTTAACATCTAATGTGTATAGAGACGGTCTTGTCGCACACACATATTTCAGCTTTATTTGATTTCTTGATTATTATTTTTATTTGCTAAATGTAATACTTAGTGTTTAATGCACCTGTACAAAGTGAACCTCTCATTTTGTTCTAATTTCTAAACTTAATGTATTTCACTCGTTTGACAATACTATAAAGTCTTACCGTATATGTTCAAATCACTGGACATATACATGTTGAACCATCTCTCAAAGTTTTTTGAAGCTATCAAACATTACATTTTGACGTTATTAAGCTTGCTGAGAAAAGATATGATTAAAAAGAAACAGGTCTAACACAAATAATATAATTATTAAGCTCGAAACAAATGAAATAAGATGTATATACTTTATGGATTTAATAAAAATAAATCAAATAGATACAAGCAAAATACAGTTAAAGATCAGATGTAGCGAATAGAGAAAAGTAAAGCATTGAGGAGCGTAATCACAAGATTTATTTTATTGGAAAGATGATTTTCAACTAATAAAACAAAATGACAGTGTCTAAGCGTTACATTTTATTTGTTTGAACAAAACAGTCGATTTTTCGTTGAACTTTTCGCGAGAATTATTGCAGCGAATCTATTTAAGAAATTGTATATGGTTTTCCTTCAAATTTCATTTCATTATTGTTTAGTTTTCCCTTTATAGCAAGAAAACAAAAAATGTCTCTAAAATAATGGTTGTTTTCATATATATATGCTAATGGCTGGACAGTCTCTAAGGAGGTCAACTGGGAGATATAGATGCACCAAAGATAAGGCTTTGAAATTGTATCATTCGTTTTCCTATGAAAAACAAAGAAAAAATAAATTTCATAAAATTAGGTCCATTTGTTTTGTAGGGGGTTCTTTTTCCCTTTTTTCATCATTATTTAGGTATATTCAAGAGAGAAGACCTCCTAGACTATTCAAGATAGAACTCTTACTTTTGTGTACTTTATTCTTCAACATATATGAAATGCCTCCCGCTGTTTTTTTTATTTTATATGTGTTTCAGTTTTTTGTTGTGCACATTTAAAAAAACATAAAAATACATAATTTGCTGATTATTTTAACTAAACAACTTTTCAACTACGATAGATAGCAAATACAGCCGACGTCAAAGGCTTGGGCTTCAAATGTTTATTAACATTAAATTTAGAAAATCGGTTCATAAAGAAATAGTTTTCTTCTTCCTTGACAGTGAGGAAAACTAATTCAAATAAATAAAATTACAATAATTAAATAACTTCCAAACGCTAGAAACATACATTGTCTGCAGATGCATGGTTAAGACTACCTAATTATAGGCTTTAAATGTTGCCAAATTGTAAGAATTTTTCTGTTTAAAGCTCTAATAAACTTAAAACACACGTCCAGGCGGCCACCATTAAAGGGTTATATAGCTTAACTGTTCGTTTAATTTATTTATAAATTGTGATTATTTCACTACAAAGGCCAACCAAATATTATACACATCTTAAAAAAAGGAAATCTTGTTATCCACAACCAACGTTATTTTTATTGTTAGCGTGAACATATTTTAACTTTAAGGAAATAATCAGTCTTTCGTTGAGGATATGATGACCCTATTTTTGAAAAATATTATGTTGTTTTTTACCAGAAAATTGTACACATCCTGGCGAGCTGTACAGTGCATACTCGCTATACGGATGATCATATGATTGGCTTACGGCAAACCACACAACCACATATTTCATCAAGTGTTTACCTTCTGAACTGACTAATTCGTTCCACACAATAAATATATTTCTTATGCCAACGTCAATGCCCTCACGGCATTTTTTTATTTAGAACCTAAAGCGTTAAGGTTTTATATGATAAGATATGAATGCATGACTAAAAACTATGAAGGAGGATTTTCAGTAAGTAAATAGAAAATGTTTTAGCATATATATATATATAAGTTAACATGGTTTTCATGCTGTTTTATTATATTTGGAGGCAATTTTTGTATCGTTTGTATTGACTATTGCTTTTATGTGTTATTAGCGTTTTTGGTTATTGTTTTCATTGTTAATTTTTTTGATTGTTAGTTATTATTATAATTATTATTAATATTTGCGCCAATGTATTTTTTGGATGTAGGTGAATAGATGAATAAAGCTTGGGTCTTAGTTAATCTTAGATAACTAGAACCATTTATTAATAATGAATTTAAATTATTAAACTGTAAACTATGCACACAGTTACTTGTTTTGCCCTTATTGAACAATTGTTGATCTTGATTAAAATTATCTGATTTTGTTTCACAGGTTTAAATTGTTTATGATTTTTGTTTTGGCTATCATTAATCTGAGTCATTGACTACAAGTCCATAAGATTGGTTATACATGTTCAAGGTCATCATAATATTGCGTATGTCTAACTGTTTGAAATTAATTTTAAAATGTTTGGTTTGTGTCAACTAAATACTGTTTTTTTGGTAAATGAAGATTAACATTTCTCTGCTGAATGTAACTTACTAACACTTGTATATATTTTTGGGCATTAAGGTATTGGCTCTGAACAATTACTCTACGGTGATTTGTAACCACATTTCATATACTCTTTATAAGAACATAAAATAAAACTTAGTAATCTTTTGTTGTTGGTAAAATATTAAACCAATGCATTATTGTTTTCTTAGAAGAAAACAATGAGAGTGGCAATAAAAGACAGCTTATAGAGAGACAATTGTATTTATATTTTGTAACTTCTATTTTTACTGAGAAGTTATATTATATAATAATGTTGAGATAAAAACATTTTTAATTTAAAACTATTTTGCATACAAATAAAACCACAAGTTTGTGTTTATATCACAATAAAAAAGGGAAAATCTTTGGGATTAGTGCGAGTACTATCATTCGTTGGTTCGTTTTCCCGTTTCTCATTTATTTTAGCTTAATCTTATTTTATTGTTATATCAAATCCTTTCATTATTTTTTATCCACGTTCCTATATTATAATTTAGTCTTTCTTTGTTATCATCAAACTTTTATTTCTGCTTTGTTTTTGGTATTCTATTATTTAAATTGATCACTATTTTTGTAAAATAAAAAACTATTTTTGTAAAATGAAAAAATTATTTTTGTAAAATGAAATAAGCAAACAAATTAAAATATCATAATATTAAATTCATAAATTGTTTAAATAAATGTGTTTACGTACGTGTGTGTGTGTGTGTGTGTGTGTGTGTATTTAGGTGTGTGTGTGTGTATTTAGGTGTGTGTGTGTGTGTGTGTGTGTATTTAGGTGTGTGTGTGTGTGTGTGTGTGTGTGTGTGTGTGTGTATTTAGGTGTGTATGTGTGTGTGTATGTATGTGTGTGTGTATGTATGTGTGTGTATGTATGTATGTGTGTGTATGTATGTATGTGTGTATGTATGTATGTGTGTATGTATGTGTGTGTGTATGTATGTGTGTATGTATGTATGTGTTTATGCATAAGCATGTATATGCATATCTGTATGCATAAGCATTTATAATGTATAAGCATTTGTATATGCATATGCATGGGTGTATGCATGTACTGTAGGCATGTCCATTTGTGTACACATACGTCTAAGTGTAGCTCGGAAGTGTGATTGAAATCAAGTGAAGGCAATTAAAAAAGGGAAAATGGGGGAGATGGAATAAATGGGGGGGGGGAAATAGTGAAAACCAGTGAAAAAAAATTAAAAAGGGACAAAAATGGAAAAAAAACAATGAAAAAACAATAAAGAGAATGAAAAAAGAATGAGAATAATAAAAATAATGAAAAAATTAAAAAAAGTGAAAACCAATGAAAATAACTTAAAAATGACAAACAATTAAAAAAAAATTAAAAAAAATGGAGAAATCAAGAGACAGGAAATAATGATGATTAATTGAACGTTAAGTAACGGATTAAACCGTTCGCACATTCATTGCAAACGTCATTCAAAACGATGGAAAATAATCAATATCCGCACAGAAAATACAGGTGCAAAGACACCTTAATTATGAACCTGCAATTTATTTTTGTCAATTTGTTTCCCTATTAAAAGATTTTGCTTTCACCAATTGTCATCTGTCCTCTTTTATGCTTAGAAAATAAAAGCAATGGCAATTAAATCTATTTTTAGATCATCATGATGAAATATAAAAGAATTGTAATACATAAGTATAATTAATTCGAAATTTGAATTTACTGTGTACATTATGATTAACCAATACATTATGATACATTCTGATTAACCAATACATTATGATACATTATAATTAACCAATACATTATGATACATTCTGTTTAACCAATACATTATGATCAATCGATACACTAGGATACATTATAATTGACCGATACATTATGATACACTTTGATTAACCGATACATTATGATACATTACGGTTAACCAATACATTATGATAAATTAAGATTAATAAATACATTATGATACAATATCATTAACATATACATTATGATACATCATGATGAACCGGTACATTATGATACATCATGATGAACCGATAAATTATAATACACTATGATTAACCGATACATTATGATTGAACGATACATTATGATTAACCGATACATTATGATTGACCGATACATTATGATTAGCCGATACATTATGATTAGCCGATACATTATGATGCATTATAATTAGCTGATATATTACAATACATTATGATTAACCGATAGAAAATGATTAACCGATACAAAATGATTAACCGATTCATTATGATACATTATGATTAACCGATACATTATGGTTAATCCGCAAGAAATTTAGTTTTTGTTTATAATGTTTAACCAATAAAAAAAACAATTTATACATATTAAGTAACCCAAATAGATCACTGTTGACATGTTCACATATATATTTAGTTTATGAATTATGTTTACTTATTTTAAAGCTAAATTTAAGCTTATTATTAACCCATAAAAAATTTAATTTATATAGTATGATCAAGAAATACAAAAATTCAAATTATACATTATGATTAACCCATACTAAAGATAAATTTATAGATTATGATTAACCCATTTAAAATATTACTCATACCTTATGGTTAGTCCATATAAAAGATTATTTATACATTATGATTAACATATATACGAATTCAAATTCCCCATTATGATTAAACCACATAAGAGAGAAATATGATTAACCCATATAACAGATCAATATATACATTACTTCATACATTATGATTAATTTATATAAAATACAAATTTATACATTATAATTAACCCACACAAAAGATCAATCTATACATTATAGTTAGCTCACATAAAAAATTGATTTATACATTATGATTAATCTATAAGAAAGATCAATCTATAAATATTGATTAACAAATGCAAAAATTCAAATTACACATTATGATTAACCCATATAAAAGACAAGTTTATACATTATGATTAATTCATATACAAGGAAAAGTATTACATTATAATTAATCCATAAAAAGATCATTTTTAGATTATGATTAACCCATATTAAAGATTAATTTTATACATTATGATTAATTCATATAAAAGGCAAAGTAATACATTATAATTAATCCATAACAAAGATCATTTTTAGATTATGATTAATCCATATTAAAGATTATTTTATACAGTATGATTAATTCATATAAAAGATAATATTATACATCATGATTAACCCACATAACAGATCAATCTATAAACTATATTTACCCCATGTAAAAGATTAATTTATACCCTAAGATTTACCCCTATAAAATATAAATGTACACATTATGATTAACCAATCAAAAAGTTAAACTCATACAGTATGTTTAACCCCTATAATATACCAGTTTATACAACATGATTAACTCATACAATAGACCAAATAGATTTACATTATCATTAACACATATAAAATATCAATTTATACATTATAATTAATCCGTGCAAAAGATAAATTTACATATATAGTAATTAACCCATACAAGGAAGAGCAATTCATGCATCATGATTAACTCGTATAACAGTCCAGTTTATACATTAGGATTATTCCATATAAGAGATAAGTTTATACATCATGAAAAATCTATATAAAATTTCAAATGTAAATTATTATAAACTCGTATAACAGTTCAGTCTATGCATAATGATCAACCCATAGAAAGTATCAATTTAAACATTATGATTAACCCATAGGAAAGTTCAATTTAAACATTATGATCAACTAGTATAAAAGATCAGTTTAAACAATATGATCAATCCATATAACAGTTCAATTTATACAATATGATTAACCCATAGAAAGTATCAGTTTAAACATTATGATTAACCCATAGAAAAGATCAATTTCGATTTAATCACATTTAATGTGAACACAAAACCTGATTTTCTTCTTTTCCAAAATCTGTTTCCAAAGACATGGAAAGACATTTTGAAGCAAAAGCAATTCTGTCAAACCGTTGAGTTAAATTGATCGTAAATGTGTCGACCGAAATTTTTCCGAATTCTTTCAACAAAATGAGACCCGCGTCACCGGCATGATTTCGAGTTGACAAATTTCGAAATGTTTATTATTTTGTAAACTTTTTTTCTTTGAACATAAATTACAATTTTGTAATCTTTATGTTAATTAATTTAGATAAAATTATAAATCCTTCAGTTGCATAAAAGTTTTTCTCGGATTTTTTGTTTTGATAAAAATACGATCTAATATAAAATAGTATACAAAATAAACATACTATTTTAAGCTAGGCCCATAAAAATAAATGTTTGGATTAGCGGGAGTATATACAATTTTATTTGCTTGTAATTTAGATATCAGTAAAATGTAAAGTTATTTATGTTACCTTTTTTAAAGTTGAGGACATATAAAATATTTAAAGATGAGCTTAGTCGACGTGTTTTTTAACCATAATTTATTTAGCTAGATTATCTCAATGTATATTTTTGTTTTTGTTAAATTCTATATTAGAATACAGTTCATACAGAAGGTAGACAACATTGTTACATCAAATAAGAGAGTATGTATTTGTACAATTTACAATGTGTGATGTATATTTACTTTATGGCTATAACAAAACGTTACGTATTATTATAGAAAAAGATACATGTAATAAAAATGAAAAAATATATATATTGTTCTCACTCATCACAGTTACATAATTATAAGAAATGTTCATTGTTTATATGAATATACCTAATTAGAGCCATGATACTTAACAAGTCTTAGAGTTTATGGGTCTAGTTAGGATAACCTACTTATATGCCCATATCCATTCTCGTTCCAGAACTTATCCAGTCCGTTCTTAAATGAATTATCTGATTCCACTTCCACCACACTCTCATTCAACTCATTCCTTACATTCACTACCCTCGGGAGAAGAATGCTCTCCTAGTATTTATTTATTCAATTTTTCTCTTTCACTTTTAACTTCTGTCAAAAAGATGTTTCATATTTTTTCTGAAGAAAGTTGAGAAATACAAGAATTTAAAATAAAGGACAAATTTTAAATAATGAAATTATGAGAAATAAGAATAAGATGTACGAGAACGCTCAATTAATTAGTTTCAATGGAAATGACATTGATTAAAATATGAAAAAGATAAATATTGCCTAAACCCTTATAATTTGTCTTCATACCTAACAGCAGTTCCAAGTAAAAATAAAGAAAACAATTTTAATAAGCAAAATCTAACATATCCTGCATTAGTTTTTCATAATTTTAAGGTTATGGCTTTAATGTAATAGACGATACATATGTTTTTGAAAAGGTGTAATACAACAATTAGAACTACAAATTGTTTGTGTAGGTGCATTGTATTTAAATAATGAAAAATGTTAGTTGAAGACTTTCTTATGATTCTTCATTCTTACATTTAATCATGATGTTATTGCTGTTATTGAAAACAAACAACAAGTTAATGGAGTTAAATTGATCCAATCAACAAAATCACCAGACAATACATTTCTAGCTAAGGTATGAGGAGGAACTATATAACGATACCTTCAACCCAATGTTTTTCATCATAATATACTTTCTCGCTTTGCTGCCCGACCATAAACAAACAATTTTATTTCCATTTGAGAATTTTTGTTTTATAATAAAATTCTAAATTATGGTAAAGTGAGAGGAAAGTTGAATTCCAATACCCTGGAGTGTTCATTCTACATTTGCCTAATATTTTAAATATAAAATCAATATTCGAATATTTTTTATAAGACATTTGCAAATAAATTGATGTTACGTCTAGCAACGCTGTATTTCGATGATTTCCTTATTTCATTAATATAAAATAATTATCATTATTAGTGATGCTTAATCGAATGGAGATTTGAAACTTCGATAGCTTGCCGATGTGGACCATATTTTTAAAGGCTATTAATGTTTGAACACTTCCTTCATTTGTGAATAAGCAAATCAAAACTAAGTTGAACTTTAATCAGACAGAAGAACACATAAAGATTACATTGAGACTTGTGAATTAATCACCAAGTAATCGCTCCGACTACTAGGCCATCACCACTATGTGTTGTAATAAATAGATTTATAAATTGTTGACGTTACAAATTTAATGTTGTTGTGTTTCAAGAGGTACAAAATATAATCAAAAGAACTATTGAATTATGTTCTAAAATACATTTAACTTGATTATATTTTATTTTGTTCTTGCAAGAACATAAACAAAATCAAGATATCCGACATAAAAATGGTTTGTTTTCGCATAAATTAAATTGTACAAACAATCAAACAAAACAAACGATCAAACAAAAAGTTTTTGTGAATAAGTCAACAAACTGATGATAAGTATGAAAAACTCTTGCAACATAACCAATAAATCTCCAATACAATCAAGTAAAAACTAGTAAATCTAATAATAAAAAAGTAGAGTACGTTTTCATTTCCCTATAGTTTAACTTATATGACAGTAAATTTATATGTTCTGACACAAGGCAGTGAGTTTGTTTATGCTAACTTTTTTTATTGAACACATATAATGTTCAACACATTTAAGAAATTGTTTTTATAATTTATTAACAACAATTAATATACATAGTGTTGGAAATTTTAAAAACGTGTGAGTGTGTGTGTGTGTGTGTGTGTGTGCGTGTATGGTGTACGTGTGCGTGTGTGAACGTGCGTGTGAGGGCGGGTTGTGTGTGCGTGTGCTCGTGAGGGGGGGTCGTATTTTCGTGTGGGTTTGTGCGCTGTGGGTGTGCGTGTGCTTGTGCATGCGTGTGTGTGTTCTCGTACATGCGTGTGTGTGTATGCGTGTGTGTGTGCGTGTGTGCATGAGTTTGTGTGTGTGTGCGTGTGTGCATGAGTTTGTGTGTGTGTGCGTGTGTGCATGAGTTTGTGTGTGTGGGTGTGTGTGTGTGGGTGTGTGTGTGGGGGTGTGTGTGTGTGTGGGTGTGTGTGTGGGGGTGTGTGTGTGTGTGTGGGTGTGTGTGTGTGGGTGTATGTGTGTGGGTGTATGTGTGTGGGTGCATGTGTGTGCATGTAAATGTGGGTTTGCATGTACACGTTTATTTGCATATGTGTCTGATTGCGTGTAGGGGCATGATATTCATTACAACTACAACATAAAGAAAATAAGTGTGGTTCAGAACTGATATAAATATTTATACCTTGGCAATTGTTAACGCTAGCAAGAAACTGATTGTAAGATCTAAACAAATGAATTTGTCATTATCTAATTAGGCGTAAATGTGTGTTTACATTGTGATGTTCAATCGGTGTTGTTTTTCGACGTTTATTTATATATAGACGAGTACTTCCACCAAAATGAATAATGCAGTTAATTTTTTGATTTACTTTTATATTTATTTAGTCTATATTATATGTCTGACACATTTAATAGCTGTAATTATTCATGTATGAGAAACAGAAGCAACAAATCAAACTGTAAACTTATTATCTAAATATTCTCCATAATCAAAACTAGCACTATACTATTCAGCAGATGAACATAATTTATTTTCAATACCTCTTACTTTGTGAACAAGTTTGTAAACACATTTCATTGACAATAAATAAAAATGAAATAAATCATAAACATAAAATAAATAATGTATTTCATTGTTTGATTATAGAACATGCAATTGCAATCCTGAATATAAAATAATTTAAACTTTATTTGGTTCTTGGGTGTACGCCTGGCTCAGGTAACAAAGGTGAATTTTTCACT
>JARUHE010314027.1:0-11842 GCA_031471125.1 Archaeomysis grebnitzkii | reverse complement strand
GTGTGTGTGTGTGTGTGTGTGTTTGTGTGTGTGTGTGTGTGTTTGTGTGTGTGTGTGTGTGTGTGTGTGTGTGTGTGGTGTGGTGTGGTGTGGTGTGGTGTGTGTGTGTGTGTGTGTGTGTGTGGTGTGGTGTGGTGTGGTGTGGTGTGTGTGTGTGTGTGTGTGTGTGTGTGTGTATGTTTGATTGTGTGTGTTGTGTTTGCGTGTGTATTTGTGATAAATTTAATCAACCAACAGCACTTACTTTTAGTACATTTTTAATGTTATTAATTTTCCTTTTTAGTTTAAGTATAAATTTAAAAGCAAATGCAAGACAAAATTGGAAATTTATAACTGCCAATTTAGCCCTGAATTTAACTTAAAATGATTTTATGTTACCTATGATGTACAATAATCAAAAAAATATATTATTAAAACTTAATAATTGCATTTAAATAATGACTTAAATTAAATTTAAATAATGAATTATTTAATTTAATTTAATAATGAATTAAGATTTATTTTGATTATTGATGTCAGGAATGATGTCAATCAACAAACAACAAATTTAATAATTGCATTTAAATAATTCCTTAAATTAAACTTAAAATATTAATTATTTAATTTAATTAATGAATTAAGATTGTTTTTGATTATATTGATGTCAGGAATGATGACAATTAATAAACAACAAATTTAATAAAAGTTGAAGTTTCAAATAGTTTCTGACTCCTATTTTAAACTGTATTAAATAGTAATTAGGTAATTAAAAGCATTAAATATTGTGGAAAACCCCAGATTATTGAAATTAAAGTGAATTTTAATTAGTTCAACTAATTCAACACTTTAAATATATTTTTAATTAATTTAACTAAGTAAAAATCTTAAACATTTTAATTAGTTAAGCTAATTAGAAATATTAATAATTATAATTATTTTAGTTAATTAAAAAGACTAAATGTTTCAGTTAAGTTAAATAACTAAAAACTTAAAATATAATTATAATTAATTAAACTAATTAAAAATATTAAACCTAACTATAATTAATTAAACCACTTCAAAATATTAAATACAAATACAATTAACTAAACTAATTAAAAATATTAAATATAATTATAATTAATTAAATAATTAAAATAATAAATATAATTATAAGTAATTAAATAATTTGAAATAAGTTAAATACTTAAAAATACTAAATAGGGTTATAATTAATTAAATAATTACAAATAAGTTAAATAATTAAAAATACTAAATAAAATTATAATTAATTAAACAATTAAAAATATTAAGTATAATTATTCATCCATAATTGGAAATTTAATAAACCTAAAATGTGATTGAGAATCGTGATTTTTTTTCTATGCTTGTCGCACATTACAAGTTTCTTTGACCAATCTTCCGGATGGTTGGCACAAAAGAATTCCGATTCAATTTTCTACTTTTATGCAAATTTTATAAATAATTTTGGAAAGTTTTTTGTCTCTATATTTTCATGTTCATTAAATTATAAGTTTTGCAATATAACTCAAAATAAAATTTGTAATATCTATATTTTCATGTTCATTAAATTATAAGTTTTACAATATAACTCAAAATAAAATTTGTAATATCTATATTTTCATGTTCATTAAATTATAAGTTTTACAATATAATTTAAATTAAATTTGTAATATCTATATTTTCATGTTCATTAAATTATAAGTTTTACAATATAATTCGAAATAAAACTTGTAGTATCTATATTTTCATGTTCATTAAATTATAAGTTTTACAATATAATTTAAAATAAAATTTGTAATATCTATATTTCCATGTTCATTAAATTATAAGTTTTACAATATAATTTAAAATAAAATTTGTAATATCTATATTTTCATGTTCATTAAATTATAAGTTGTACAATATAACTCAAAATAAAATTTGTAATATCTATATTTTCATGTTCATTATGTTATTATAAGTTTTACAATATAACTCAAAATAAAATTTGTAATATCTATATTTTCATGTTTATTAAATTATAAGTTTTGCAACAAAATTCAAAATAAAATTTGTAATATTTATATTTCCATGTTCATGAAATTATAAGTTTTACAATATAATTCAAAATAAAATTTGTAATATCTAGATTTCCATGTTCATTAAATTATAAGTTTTCCAATATAACTCAAAATAAAATTTTTAATATCTATATTTTCATGTTCATGAAATTATAAGTTTTTCAATATAATTCAAAATATAATTTGTAATATCTATATTTCCATGTTCATTAAATTATAAGTTTTTCAATATAATTCAAAATATAATTTGTAATATCTGTATTTTCATGTTCATTAAATTATAAGTTTTTCAATATAATTTAAAATATAATTTGTAATATCTATAGTTTCATGTTCATAAAATTATAAGTTTTACAATATAATTCAAAATAAAATTTGTAATATCTATTTTTTCATGTTTATAGAATTTTAAGTTTTACAATATAATTCAAAATAAAATTTAAAATATGTATATTTCCATGTTCATTAAATTATAAGTTTTGCAATATAATTTAAAATATAATTTGTAATATCTATATTTTCATGGTAATAAAACTATAAGTTTTACAATTAACTCAAAATAAAATTCGTAATATATATATTTCCATGTTCATAAAATTATAAGTTCTACAATATAATTTAAAATAAAATTTGTAATATCTAGATTTTCATGTTTATAAAATTATAATTTCTACAATATAATTTAAAATAAAATTTGTAATATCTATATTTTCATGTTCATAAAATTATAATTTCTACAATATAATTTAAAATAAAATTTGTAACATCTATATTTTCATGTTCATAAAACTATAAGTTTTACAATATAATTCAAAATAAAATTTGTAGTATCAATTTTTTTCATGTTCATAAAATTATAAGTTTTACAATATAATTCAAAATAAAATTTGTAATATCTATATTTTTATTTTCATAAAACTATAAGTTTTACAATATAATTAAAAATAAAATTTGTAGTATCTATATTTTCATGTTCATAAAATTATAAGTTTTACAATATAATTCAAAATAAAATTTGTAGTATCAATTTTTTCATGTTCATAAAATTATAAGTTTTACAATATAACTCAAAATAAAATTTGTAATATCTATATTTTCATGTTCATAAAATTATAAATATTTCAATATAATTCAAAACACAATTTTTAATACCTATATGTTCATGTTCAGGAAATTATAAATATTTAAATATAATTTAAAATAAAGTTTTTAATATCTTGTGTAAGTGATGAAATAATCATTTGTTATTAAATTCTAAATAATATTAATACTGGAATTTATAGTTACTCTGTTAAATTTATGTAAAACAATATTCATAATATAAATCATAAAAATTGCATTATTATTATTTCTTTCATATATAATATTCATAACAAAAAATCATAAACATAGTAGCTATAATGCTCAATAGATAATAGATAATAAAAAAGGTTAACACTATTTTATTAACGATGTTGCCGAGACAGGTTGTGGCTAAAGCAAACCTGCTTTAAGAAGCAGTGTCCGCTTTAGGGGAAGAGCCACCTCTTAAAAATACGACGGTCGTATCAAACACCATTAGAATAAGTACTAGAGTTACCGTACATGTGCCTTAAACATTACTTATATTAAATAGAGCATTAAAAAAATAAATGTTATAAATAAATAATATTCTTAATTATGATAAAAACTATAACTAGAAATTATGCCGTGTGAAAAGAACATAAAAAAACAGAACAACGAAAATTTTGTCCTTATGTTAAGTGTAAATTTAAATTAATTTTGATAATTATAATTCCATTAATGTAATCTAAAAACAGACAATTACGCTCAAATGTTTTGTTACATTCAGTTTTATTTAATTCTCAATGCGCATAGAGACGAATTCATCAGTATTACTGTTATTATTATTAGTATTATTATTATTATCAGTGTTGTTATTATTAATAAAATTTGTATTATTTTTGTTTATATTATTAATATCAATATCATCATTATTATTATTATTATTAATATTAATATTATTATCATTGTTATTATTATTGTTTTTATTGTTTATTATTATTATTATTAACATTGTTATCATTATTATTATTATTATTGTTATTATTATTCTTTATTATTTTTAGTATTTTTATTATTATAATTATTACCATTGTTATTAAAGGTTATTATTCATTTGGTCGAATCAGGGCGAGTTCAGACTTTCTGCAAGACATAATAGGGTAGTTAACCGTATCTGGGTACCATTAATTTATGCTGCTAAGCTTACTCCGACTTCAAAAGAGTGCCTCATGTGAGCAGAATACTTAAGGATACACGCTTGAATAGCTCTTAGATGTGGATAGTTGATGTATTAAAGCCATCAAGGTTTCAATTATTAATGTTTTAGAGGGCTGAGAAAAATTAAAATTTTTGTTTCATCCCTTTTAAAAAGTATTGAAATTCTTATTATTTATGCTTTAAATTTCAAAGTTATAAACAAAAAACTTGATGGTGAAACATGTTTTAAGATGTGTGTTTATCTTGTTACTAAAAGTCATAATTGTCAAATACGACATTTAAATATTGATGATTTAACGAAAGTGTTTATCTTGTATATTATTAGTATTGGTATTTCCATATTAGGGTAACTTGGATTAAAAAATGAACTGAAAACACAATGTGAAACCATTGTAGATAATCGAAAGTATTTGCCTTATGCTAAATAAACTAAGTTATGAACATTTTCTTTAAAAACATTACAGTTGTTTGAAAAAAACATGAAATTTGTTTGAAAAAACATGAAATTTGTTTTTAAAAAAATACGAAACGTGTTTAAAACCCATGAAAAAAGTTTATTAAGCTGTATAAAACATCTTTTTAAGAACATTAAACATGAAACAAACATGATGAAACATGAACATGTTTAAAACAGAAAAATTTTACTCCATGAAAGTAAAAACCGTTTTAAAAAACTCATAACTTCCTTCACAGAGCAAACTCGCCTCTAATTAGTGCTCGATTTAATTACAGGTATAATTTATCCTGTATTTATGGGTCTCGGCGCTAACTGAACTGCTTGCTGAATGCAAATTAAAACTGGAAGCAAATAATGAGTTGGATGAATTTGTTTTTTCTTTAACTTTGATAAATGGTAGCAATTATAAATGCAGGGCGCACATGCGGTACATATGAGGGTAGTGTGCCAATTAACGATACAACACTGACACCGAACACCTGAGGGTAGTGTGCCAATTAACGATACAACACTGACACCGAACACTTGAGGGTAGTGTGCCAATTAACGATACAATACTGATATCGAACACCTGAGGATAGTGAGCCAATTAACGATACAACACTGACACCGAACACCTTATGGTAGTGTGCCAATTGACGATACAACACTGACACCGATTACCTGAGGGTAGTGTGCCAATTAACAATACAACACTGACACCGAACACCTGAGGGTAGTGTGCCAATTAACGATACAACACTGATATCGAACACCAGAAACATATTTTTTGATTTGTTTTTAAATTAAAGCATAAATTAAATTGACTTTTTTAAAATAAGTTATATACTATTTTATAAAAATGTTAGTTTGCTTTTATTTTATTTTTATTTTGATATCAATTTTATAAATTAATTATACCCAACGTTATACTGTAAATTGAGGATTCGTTAAATATATTTATGAATTTTGACAAATAAACAAAAGATTTATTATTTTAAATAAATGATATTAAATAACTCAAAACTGTTGTATTTCTTAGTATTCAGTCGTGCCCGGAACAAACAAATTGAAAATATAAAGCCTTAAGAATCAAGAAAGCTAAACAAATTTTTCTTTTTAATATTATGCAAAATAGAACAAGTTTTTTGATCTACTTTACTGATAATATATTTTTGCTTTATTTAACATTTGTTTTGCTTTTAGTCTTTTTTTGTCCATACTTTTAGGTAAATATTCTTTATATATGCATTTATTAGTGTAATATTACAAGATATTATATGACAGAACTACTTTATGTTTGTATTACTTTATATTATGTAAACGATGCACGGTAAATCAGTCTACCTTTTTTGACGTTTTTTTAACATTAGTTTATCATATAATTGTTTACTAAAAAATAACAATAAAACATAATAAAATAAAACAAAGTATTATTAAAATATAATCAAGTATTGCTAAAATACAGTCAAGTATTAATAAAATACAATAAAGTGATAATACAATGCAATAACATATAATGTAATAGTAATAAAACACAATGCAATAGTAACAAAATACAACATATATAATGAAGAGGCAATGAAATATAATAAGATAACAAGAAAATACAATAAATTTCAACAGCATAGAATATAGTAATAACGATGAAATAATACAACAAATATCATAAAGTAATAAGGTAATACTGAAAACAATTCCTTTTGTTTGGATGAATTTGATCATTTATTCATTAGTCAAACAAACTTAACAATTAAGAAAATTGTTTGAAATTTTTTTTAAGTATATTTTATTTATTTTTTGAAAGTTATTTATAATTATGAATTCAATGTACTGTATGATGTATTTAACTACTGTGTGTAGTTAACTAAGTGTGTAGTTTTCATTTCTTAATAACTCTAGAATTACATTTACTAATAGTATTTCCAATAGCATCCATCATTATGAAACTAGTTCAAGCTTTAAATAGCTAATAACCTTTAGGTAGCAGTTAATAACTTTAAGAACTAAGCTGCTTAATTGTAAATACCTTACCTGAATTGGTTTCAGTCTTCTATGAAACTTACCTCACATGATCAAAGAACATAATGATGATAATAATTTAAAAAAGTATAACGAGATTTTTGTCAAATTTAAGAAAATAAAACTTTCAAGTTATCCTATCATTGTAAAAAAAGTTCTGATGAAGTTGTATGTTCAATATAAAAGTATTTAAAAATGATATTACATTAACTTTTACGGTTTAAAATAAATTTTTTACAATTTTATTAGTAATAAGATATTATATTATTTAATTAAAAACTAAGACTTCACTTTCGTTAAAGCTTAGTATGAATATGTATGGAAAATAGGAATATCAAAACTTCATATCAATTATTGAAATTAATTAACTAAATTAAATTAATAAATTAATAAAAATAAGTACACTAAATTAATTAACTAAATTAAATTAATAAAATAAGTAAATTAAATCAATTAACTAAATTAAATTAATAAAATAATAAAGTAAGTACATTAAATTAATTGATTATATTCTCATTGGAACAAAGATTTCAAATCAGTTAAGAAATTTCGATTTGATGATAAGCAAAAACGAATGGAAAATCAATAATAAAAAATAAATATAGTCATCCTGAAGAAGATATCAAATGTTGATAAAAAATTTTTATGAAAACTTGTTTAAAGCCTAATATGAAATTTTTATTATGTTTATAACTTGTTCAGAATGTTATGCGCAAACAGGAAACAACAGGCACAGGCACATACACGCACGCGTGTACACACTCCCACACACCCATCTACATCTTCACACACACACATCAACGCACACATACCCCCCCCCCTCACACACACTAAGTTAGACATAAAGATTTTCCGTTATTTTAGGATAAAATAATACATGATACATATTTTTAGTTAGAAATTCTTCTTCTTGATAATACTAAAGTTTACTACGAGTCAAAATAAAAAAAAATAATATCTTATCTTTGACAGTTTTGGTAAATTTAAATATGTATAATAATATAACTGTTAGTTGGTATCTTTTCCTTGATTTTGTGTTTACGTATAAACAATTTGAATGAAAACTTTGAAATAAAATATAGGTTATAGTAAACAAATAATAAAGAAATTTCCTTTTTAATATACAATTTTGATATCACAAGTGGATAAAAATTACTCACAAAAATAAAAAAAATAATTTAAAGTATATTGAAAGACATTCATTTGATGAATCTTCATGTTTTATTAACTTCTTAATTAATTAGATTATGTTTTTTTGGTTATGATTTTTTTCTATTCGTAATATTTATATTACATTTAATAGAAAGTAACCTACACCTTGCATATTTAAGGTTTACTATTTTTTTTTAAATATTAAAATGTAGGAGAGCTGATGAAGTTAATAAAACTATACTTTCAATCTTTACTTCACAAACTATGACACCATTAAATGCAACTAATCACAAGTTGTAATGATTTTTTACATTTGTCATTAGATTGTTTGGAGATACATTGTAAACACTTGACTGTATTTGTAGTGGAAAAAGTATTATATTTTTATCAACACTCTAAAAATAACCTGTAGTGTAGGTATACCATTATGCGACTGCAAAAATAACCTGTAGTGTAGGTATACCATTATGCGACTGAAAAATATAATTTTTAGAAGACGCATTACAAAATGTTTTTATATATAACTTAAATATGTAGGTGTATGTAGCCTTTGGCAACCTTTCGCAATTTATTAGAGTTGCCAGTCTCAAAACGCGTATGCACTTCAATTTAAGAACATTTTCATAACTTAATAAATTGTCTTTAATATAGATTAAAACTGTTATTAAATTATAAATATATTTGTCATGTTTATTTAAGCTTTTCCCTTTTTGTTTGTTACAGTAGCATTCAAAAACAGAACCTAAATTTTCTTGTTAACATTTTTTAACGTGCCAACTATCCGCAATACCCGAGCTGTCCGGATACGAGTCTATTCCTGCATTAACAATTTAACCAGGAACGTTACAAAAAATGTATTCTATAGATCAACAAAGATTATTAATAATAGCACAAGTGAGGTAAGCTCTATGTTATTTGAGTGTGGGTTGCCTCACTTGTGCTACTGTCAATCTATTTGTTACATCAAAAATAGAAAATGCAAACAAACAAACAGAACTTCAGCGAGGTGGTCCGAGCCGCGTGTCTTCGACCAATTTGCCCGAGTCGTAAAAAAACACCTAAAAATTAATTAAAATCGCAATAAACCGACATGACAACTTCCATCCAAGACGGCAGACGAAAGCGGCAATAAAAATATGACCTCACTTTTCTTCTTCTCTTTAATGGCTTTTGAGTGACCTCAACGAAGCTTGCTAATTGTTGTTGGTTTTTATGTGCTGTTGTTTTGGTTGGGTCAACGGTAGTGGTAGTGGAAGTAGTAGAAATAGTAGTGTTAGTAGTGATGGTAGTATTTGTACTAATAGAGTAGTAGCAGTAGTAGTAGTAGTAGTATTAAAAATAGTAGTGTTAGTAGTGGTGTTAGTAATGGTGGTAGTAGTAGTAGTTGTAGTAGTAGTAGTAGTAAAAGTAGTAGTAGTAGTAGTAAAAGTAGTAGTAGTAGTAGTATTAGTAGTAGTAGTAGTATTAGTAGTAGGAATAGTTAGTAGCAGTAGTAATAGTAGCGTTAGTAGTATAAATAGTAGTAGTAGTAGTAATATTGGGGTTTTTATATAGCAGGTCTAATCTTACTTATCCGATCACTGCCCCGCTTCACATATTAACCTTAATATTACTACCCACATCAAGTGATGTGTACCCTGAGGATATGCAGCCGACATATGGCGCGTCCTCAAAGACTGAGTAAGCTTAGCATATGAGATTTTAAGGGAATACAGCCACGTTCAAATCCCAATGAAGTAGCCTTAGAGCGGACTCGAACCGGTTCCTATGAGATTTGCTTATGCAGCTTTAATCTCCAGGCAGCGTTCATATCCACTCGGCCATCACCTTTCATTATTATTATAAAAACTAGTGTTAATAGTGGTGATAGTAATTATAACAGCACTAATTGTATACATTTTTGTAACGTTAGTAGTAGTACTACTAATTTGATAATAACTTTCATTAAAATATTTTGTCATCTTTAGTACAGTTACTTTAACAAAATTCAAATAAACTTAATGCATAAACAAGTTGACACTATAGGCGTGATCTTGACCCAACTTTTATTGAGCTAGGTCAACTTTTCTTAATGCAGGATTAATTTTTTGAAGCCAAACACAAGAAAAACTAACCCCTGGATCAAGAGAAATTGATCTAGCTTGTAATTTGTTTAATGAAGGTTCAGGGTTATTTATGTGTTGGTTATAAAACCTTTATACTGTAGCCTATATCTAACTCCAAATTAACTTCTAATTCAGCATTAAAGGCTCGAAATTTTTTCTAACAAAAATAATTGCCAGGTATATTGTCAACCTTTGATAATACAAATGAATCTTAAATTTTCTTACCTCATTTATGTAACTCATTAATATTGCTGTGCAACTTTTTCGCTTAATTTTACTTATTTTTATTAACTGTCAAATAATTACGTTTGAAATGAAAATAAATTGTCACGTATGAAAGTTCTTCAGGGAATTATTTCAGAAAATAAAATAAAAACTTGATGTCAAAATTCTTTTAGAAATTATTATTTTTAACAAAAGCAAAAATTAATTACTTTGAAAATAATAAAAATGAAGTGAAAATTATTTTCAAATTTCCAATCACGATTAATGTTACATATATTGTATACAACTGACTTATACATTAACAAAGATGTTAATTAGTGTGTGTGTGCGTGTGTGTGCGTGTGCTTGTGCGTGTGTGCGTATATATATATATATATACAGTATATGTGTAACCAGTAAAAAATGAGGTAGTGAGAACGTATACATACATAAATGATATATATTCTGTCTAATGGATACATATATATTTCCCAAGTATTAAATCGTTTATGTAATTGTCAACTCAAATAAACAACCATTGTACTAAAGGCAACAACATTTTTTCATTTTATTACAAATATATGTGACTTAAAATTCCCTTCAAGCAATGTACAACAATGAATTTTAATATTTTTGAAAGCGTGAGAAAGTTATTCTTGATTTTGACAAAAATAAAAATAAATTATTTTTCTATGAAAAGCTATAAAATATGAAATTTAAAAGTTTTCTAGTAATTTATGTCTTTGTTTTATTCGATTGTTATTGTTTTTTCATCGATAAATGTTTATTGTTTTATTCTCTTGTTATTGTTTTTTCATTGATAAACATCAAATGTTTTGTTGGGAAATCTTGCCCTGAAACTAAATCATTATTTTTTCAAACATGTCCACAAGTTTACATTCGCTTAAGCTGTTATATTTCATTAGATAATGAGCAAGTGAAACAAAATTTGAAATATACAAATTTGATTTGTTGAAAATATTTAATAATTAATAATAAAGTGTAGGTTTGTTTTTTCAATGTTCAACAACAACCAATTAATAGACACCAATTTAGTATTTATAATTTTTTTAGTTTTGAATTGGACTCTTGTTTTTTGGGTTATAGTCCACCATGATGAACATATTTACTGAATTGGATTGGAAAAAACGCGCCATAATGAAGGTTATTCTTCGTTTAAATCGTCGAATGTGAAAACGAGTGTGTGAAAGTAAAATAGAAAAAAACAATATATAACATTATTGAGCTTTTAAAATTTTTTATCAACTCTTTCTTATAATTGAGTAGGTTACTTACGACCATGTGATCCACATATGACAATATCTTCCACGTACAACACCACGATCTAAGTGCAACAACAGGATCGACACACAACATTATTATACATACACGACAATATGATTCACATACAACATGATCTACATACGACAACATGATCCACATACGACAACATGATCCACATACGACAACATGATCCACATACGACAATATGATTCACATACAATATGATCTACATACGACAATATGATCCACATATGTCATTATTAGGAAAATAACGAGATGGCAGCCGTTTGCAGCTGCCTTTTTGGGGGATTGCTTGGTCAGTGAGGCTCTAATGT
>JARUHE010314016.1:0-11842 GCA_031471125.1 Archaeomysis grebnitzkii | reverse complement strand
ATTTGTGTGTGTGTGTGTGTGTGTGTGTGTGACTGTGTCTGTGTGTGTGTGTCTGTGTATGTGTGTCTGTGTGTGTGTGTGTGTCTGTGTGTGTGTGTATGTGTGTGTGTGTCTGTCTGTGTGTGTCTGTCTGTTTGTGTGTGTCTGTGTGTGTGTCTCTGTGTGTGTGTCTGTGTGTGTGTGTGTGTGTGTGTGTGTGTGTGTGTGTTTGTGTGTGTGTATGTATGTGTGTGTGTGTAGATGTATGTATGAAGGTGTATTACTTTATAATATGGAAACTATTGTTATTAACTGTATACTTTATTTTAAATTTACGTCTCTTTGATTTCCAGAATAAATATAAATATAAAAATGTTTTATGTTAAAAAAATCCAAAGGATTTCGATTGAATAAAACACAGAATACAATCATTACTATTACTTTAAACTCAAACATTAGAAGTTTTTTTTATTAAGAAACGTTTGTGATTGTTTATTTATTTATTGTTTATTCAGTTAATAATTGAAAACAAGAGTAATAAGACAACGCTGATTCCTACTTTAATGAAACTTAAAAGTTATTTCTTTTATGCTGTCTAACTGCATTTCTCAGACACTAAGAGAACTGAATTGGACAACTTGGTGTTATATTATTTTTATACAAGTGTAGAAAGTGTTAACTTATCTGATGAAGAAAACACTAGAATCAAAAACTTTATTTTATTTTGTTTGATTGTCTTAAAAAAATTAGTTTGAGTTGAAATAGTTTTTTACTTCAAAGTGTTTCGAAAATTCTTCAACATGAAGAGAGAAATCGATGATTTGCTGATTTTTTCGGCAGATTCACCTGATTGCCTCTTAACTGAGGATATAATGATAGTCTCGTCTTCCGAATCTTTGGTAAGTACTAGAAATTACAAGAAATTACTAAAAATACTTAATTTTTTGTACTAACTATTATGTTATGTTACATTTATATAGGCGTTCCATTAATGTTGATTTACCTATTTTTAGTCTGTGCCAATAGTTATCCTTGTGATTTATAACCTTTATCTGATACAAGGGGAATGAAACCGTAAATTGGGTGTGTCACGGAAAAAATTCACAGAAAGCTCAAAAATTTCAACAGTTTGTTATCGAATGTCAAGGTTTTATCTCATTCGGTTTTTCTTAGATTGGATTAGTAGTTTTTCTTAAGTTTTTATTTATTGATCTTAAATTTAAGTTTAAAAATAAGTTTGAGGTATAATGTAGATGTAGATATGTTAAAACGCTTATTCAGTTCAAGTTTTCACAATTGAAATGCGCAACATAGATATTAAAAAGGTTTTTCAAATTTTTCATAAGTTAAAACATTTATTTTGCTTTGATATAATTGGCAAATGTTGCTAGCTGACGTGATAGTATCACTGCTTATCACTCTTCTCTCTTTTCTCTCTTTATCCTGTACAAAAATTGAACACTTAAAATTGTTGATAGAAAAATGTATTTCCAATCAAAAAAGTAATTCATATTTTATTCACTTCAATTTTTGATCTTCAATTTCAATTTAAATTAAAAAAAAAATGAAAGCTTCAATTTGTAAATATTTCTTCATAAGAAAAGTTTAATCATCTCAGAAATACACATTTATTTGTACTTATTTGGTTTCATACTAAATTATATAAGCGTTAACATTTAATATGAAGCTCCCAATCAATTTATTTGTATGTCGAACTTTTTTGTAAATCAATGAAATTAAATTTGAAATGTTGTAGCCTAGAAGAGATTTAAATTAATTAATTTGTTCATTAATTTATGTAGTTAATTTTTGCTTGCGAAACATCAAATAAAGTAACAGAAAAATAATAAAATTATTGAGACGCATTGAGGAAGTAGAATACAATGAATTTAAAAAGTAACAATAGAAGTCCAAAATTAGTGAAATTTAAAACCTATAGTGTTAATCTAACTGGAATACAGATGAGATGTGTTGCTGAATATCGGTATACGCAGTTTCCAAACCTGTGTATTCTTCGTTTTGTTATAATAATGATTATTCTTTCTTCAAAATTAAATATAAAAATAAAACTTGTATTTAATAAAACATACGCGAAATAATTTACATGTTGGTTGTTTTTTGAGGTAAAAACGCAAAAGGGTTTATAACAAAATAATTAAAACGAATATAGAGTAAACCGTTTTCAAGGCAATCTGAATGAGGATATAAGCAAAGGCGGAGCATGCGTTTCCTTAGCATCGGACCCCAACCTATAATAAAAATATCATTCTCCATAGAATTGAAAATTTGAAAATAAATCATTCCTAAACATTATATGTTTATTAAATAGTTATTTTGACTAATTTTAACTTTGCATTTAAACAAATGTAAAAATAAACCTCGAAAATTATGAGAATAACCATCAGAAGTACTAGGCACCTATTAAAATGTAAAGAAAACTAAACATGTTTCCACTAGCCCTTGCACTTATTGTGATCTTCCTGATATTTAAGTAATAAAAAATGAACAACAATAAACATTGGAAAAGAATATGAAATAAAAAATATGTTGAATCAAAAAACAATTTCCTGGTTCAAGCATAATTAACTGAACTTATACGAATTAATTTAGAGTTTCTTTCAAATAAATCATTCAACATATACAAAATTAATTAGATACAATGTAGTTCATAAGATGCTCTCTCTTTAGGATTTATATCCATTTCATGTTGATTCATATCTCTTGCAACCAAGTGTCCATCCAAACACACTGACTTGTTTTTAAGTTTATGCTGTTTGTTTGTTTGTGTACTTTGTTTCTTTGTGTGTTTGTTTGTTTGTTTATTTGTGTGATGGTTTCTTCGTTTAACCTTTTTTTTTCTGTTTGGTTTATTTGTATGTTTGCTCTTTTTGTTTGTTTGTTTGTTTGTGGGTGTTTGTGTTTTTTCTTTCTTTCTTCATTTACTTATTCGTGTATATGTTTGTTTGTTTCTTTTAACCTTTTTTTTCTGTTTGGTTTATTTGCTTGTTTGTTAGTTTGTTTGTTTGTTACTTGTTCAATTATTTGTGCGTTTGTTTATTTAGTTGCTAGTATGTTTTTAGTCGGTTGATTGTGTGTTTCTTTGTTTTCAATCTGCGTGTTTTTGTTTGATTTGTTTGTGTATTTTATTTGTTTGTTTGTTTGATTACTTACGTTGTATTTTATTCTGGAGACAGGTTAAGGTTTTGAAGGTTATACAAAGAGTAAGACATTTAAAATTTGTTGAACGTTCACTAAAAGAAAATGAAACAACGTAAATAAAATGTTAAAATGTATATAAATGTAAATAAGTGTATATACATTTATATAAATTTGTATACACTTATATACAATTATATACATTTATATACACTTATTTACGTTTATATACATTTATATACATTTATATACAATTATATACATTTATTTACACTTATATACAATTATATACATTTATATAAATGTATATACACTTATTTACATATATATACATTTATATACATTTGTAGCCGATTGTATATTACAAAATAGAAGAGGGGAATTTTTTTAATTTAACTTCTCGGCTGTACGTGTGCCAACAAATTTATTTCATATGTTATAAATAGTCCATAGCTTATGTTTGAGCATACTTTTAAAATCATGATCCGGCGACGAAGACGATTTTTACAAATTAGAGGCCGGCGACAGAGAAGAACGAGACTTGATTTGATAATTATATATTATAACCAATAAATATAAACAGCTAAACTGTGTGCAGTTTAAATATATTAACTTATTAAAGAAATACAGTGTAGAATAATGCAATTATACATTCTATTTTTAGCTATATCCTATTAAGTTTTAATTCAAATTATAAAGACTATTCATAAATGTTGTTATGTAATAAATATATCATACATACAATGCCCATTTATGTAGATTTAAGCCGATCAGTATAGGTGAAAATTTGTATATACATACATTAAGTTTTATATATATATACTCGTATATATATATACATATGTGTACATGTATATATATATACTGTGTGTGTACTCGTATGTATTTTTACATGTGGGTGGGTGAGTGCATTCTTTTTTCGAGTACATCCATTGCCACATGCGTGCATGCAAGTATCTATTCACATAAGCATAAGTGAATACAAAAAGTAATAAATTCAGCAACTGCATCAAATCACTTTACATTGCAGATTACTTGATTAATAAATTGAACTTCATTTAAAAGCCATTTATTCACCAATTAAGATTTGCATTCGGAGAGTTTGTTTTTTGTTGGAATTATTATGACGCCATCTTTGTTATTTGTTGGAATTAATATGACGCCATCTTTGTTATTTGTTGGAGTTAATATGGCGCCATCTTTGTTATTTGTTGGAATTAATATGACGCCATCTTAGTTATTTGTTGGAGTTAATATGGCGCCATCTTTGTTATTTGTTGGAGTTAATATGACGCCATCTTTGTTATTTGTTGGAGTTGATATGGCGCCATCTTTGTTATTTGTTGGAGTTAATATGGCGCCATCTTTGTTATTTGTTGGAGTTAATATGACACCATCTTTGTTATTTGTTGGAGTTAATATGGCGCCATCTTTGTTATTTGTTGGAGTTAATATGACGCCATCTTTGTCATTTGTTGGAATTATTCTGACGCCCTCTTTGTTTTTTGTTGGAGTTATTCTGACGCCATGTTTGATTTTTGTTGGAATTATTATGACGCCATCTTTGTTATTTGTTGGAGTTATTATGACGCCATCTTTGTTTATTGTTGGAATTATTTTGACGCCATCTTTGTTATTATTTTGAATTATTATGACGCCATCTTTGTTATTTGTTGGAATTATTCTGACGCCATCTTTGTTATTTGCTGGAATTATTTTGACGCCATCTTTGTTATTTGTTGGAATTATTATGACGCCATCTTTGTTTATTGTTGGAATTATTTTGACGCCATCTTTGTTATTATTTTCAATTATTATGACGCCATCTTTGTTATTTGTTGGAATTATTCTGACGCTATCTTTGTTATTTGTTTGAATTAATATGACGCCATCTTTGTTATTTGTTGGAATTATTCTGACGCCACCTTTGTTATTTGCTGGATTTATTCTGACGCCATTAATTGATTAAACAAATAAGTTAAAACTGTTTCTGTGAATCATATTATTTGGTTTATTTTATTTATCCAATTGTTTTACATTATTTATTTAATTAGATTTGCTTATACAATTGTTTCACATTATTTGTTTAATTGGATTTGTTTACCAAATTGTTTTACATTATTTATTTAATTGTGATTATTTATCGAATTGTTTTACATTATTTATTTAATTGTGATTATTTATCGAATTGTTTTACAGTATATGTTTTATTTGGATTTATTTATCCAATTGTTTTACATAATTTATCTAAATAGATTTGTATACCAATTGTCTTACATTATTTGTTTAATTTGACTCATTTATCCAATTGTTTTGTTTTATATTTTTAATTGGTTTTATTTATCTAATTGTTTTACATTATTTGTTTTATTTGGATTTATTCATCCAATTATTTCACATTGTTTGTTTAATTGGATTCATTTATCTAATTGTCTTACATTATTTATTTAAATGGATTTATTTATCCAATTGTTTTACATTGTTTATCTAAATTGTTTTATATATCCAAAGTTTTTACATTATCTGTTTAATTTGTTTCAATTATCCAATTGTTTTACTTTATTTATTTAATTAGATTTATTAATCTAATTGTTATAATTGGATTTACTTATCCTATTGTTTTACATTATTTGTTTAAAAAGATTTATTTATCCAATTGTTCAACATAATTTATTTAATTGTATTTATTTATCGAATTGTTCAACATTATTTTTTTAATTTGATTTATTTATCGAATTGTTTTAAACTATTTGTTTAACTAGATTTATTTATCGAATTGTTTTACATTATTTATTTAATTGGATTTATTTATCCAATTATTTAATTGGATTTATGTATCCAATTGTTTATATTATTTGTTTAATTGGATTTATTTATCCAATTATTTTACATCAATTAATCAATTGAGTTATTAAGCCAATTAGTTTCTTGTTGAAGGATCTATTGATTGGAGAATCTAGATGACATTCAAATTATTTGAAGTAACTTGTATTTTTTACTTGCTTACATTAACTTTAAATAATACAATGTTCACCGATTTCTTTCCTTTATTTTCACTTATTTTTCAACAAAAACATTTTTTGAAATTTCAAAAAACAATAACTAAGAAATAAATATTTTATTATAGAGTTAAAATGTATAAGCAGATAAGCAATTTAAGGTTGATATAAGCTGTAAGAAAAAGTTCAAGTTTACAAGAAATGTGGAATTTTATTTGCAAGCATTAGTATAGAAACAAAGATTTTATTTGCAAGCATTAATATAGAAACAAAGATTTTATTTGCAAACATTAATATAGAAACGAAGAATTTGTTTGCAAGCATTAATATAGAAACGAAGAATTTGTTTGCAAGCATTAATATAGAAACAAAGATTTTATTTGCAAGCATTAATATAGAAACAAAGATTTTATTTGCAAGCATTAATATAGAAACGAAGAATTTATTTGCAAGCATTAATATAGAAACAAAGATTTTATTTGCAAGCATTAATATAGAAACAAATATTTTATTTGCAAGCATTAATATAGAAACGAAGATTTTCTTTGCAAGCATTAATATAGAAACAAAGATTTTGTTTCTAGCATTAACGTAGACACAAATGTCTGAATGTTCCATTAACTTGAGTGTGAATGTATAACAGATGAAAATAATTTCTTTTGAGTTCCATAAATTCTGTTTAGCTATATCATAACAATAATAATGTTATCATTATTATTATTAGTATTACCATTACTATTTAGTATTATTATTATTAGTAGTAGTACTAGTATTAGTATTATCGGTATTGTTAGTAGTAGTAGTATTACTACTATTATTGTTATTGTTGTTATTAATAAAGCTTTACATTTCCATAATGCACGGTTAAAAATTGCGTTTTATTTATATGAAATAAAAAAGCTCACATCATAGTTTTTCAAATGAAAAAAAACACAATTTATTTGTATTTGTATGTATTTAAATTTTTATTAATTTAGATTTTTTACACAGCAAAATTACTGAAAAGGTAACAATAATTTTTAATAATTGATTTTTCAGAATGATTGATTTAAATATTTTTTAACAATTAGTTATTTTAAATACAATTTTAATTAGAACATTAGAATTGTTAATAACAATTCAAATTGTTATATCTTAAGAATTTATAATGATTTTAAAGCTGTTCAAATTTATTTACAGTTGACTTCAATTCATAGCGAGTAGAAAAGAAACTGCAAAAAATAATTATTTTATCACATTACATTATTTATATTTACAAAGTAAATTAATTTCCTGTAAGAATTTCAATAAAAAGAAAACAAATTTACAAAATATTTCAAATGTCTTAATGACATTAGTATTCTTTGGGAGACGTTCTTTTCAAACCGGCACACTATAGCGTTTTTATAAGAAGTTATTTAAAAATCTTCAAACTTATTGTATTTCTTACAAGACGTTGTGTAAAAACCTGAAAACCTATTGTGTTATTCAAAAGACATTATTTACAAACATGCAAACCTATTGTATGGAACAAAAGACGTTATTTGCAATATGCAAACCTGTTGTATCATTTAAAAAATATTATTTACAAACCTGCAAACTTGTATTTCTAAAAAATTGTATTTATAAACCAGTAAGCTTTTTGTGTTTTATATACCGGCAAAACTGTTGTGTTTCTTGAACAAAAATTATTTTTTGTCCTATAGAACTATTATAGTTGTTAAAAGATGTTATTTATAGACCTTTAAACACACTAGATGTTTAACATTTATAGATATACAGAGTAGTTTTAATGCATACACACATAAAGTATTGCTTTAAAATTATTCTTATTCTTTGCAATATAATCAAACTGTTTTTACTATCATTATATACAGTACATGTGGGTTATGAAAAGTCTTTAGTTTACTATTTAACGTTGTTTGAAAATGACTACCTTTAATGAGTTTTTTTTAAATAATTTTGTAATTAGTATATTTTATATTTAATTGTTTTTAATTTACAGGAAAAATATGTGAAATTCAAGTATGACTGTATGTTACTTGATTTTCGCGCTGCCTTAATTGCATCAATTTTCTTAAATTATAAAGTTTTATAAATTTATTCAAAATAAAATATATTTGTAAAACTATTTTTGTTGTTATTCTTTGAACGAAATTATAATTTTATGTTTTAAAGGAATTTTACACCAGGTGAGAGTACGACATGTTTTTAATGTTTATTTACTCTAAGAATAAATATACATCTTGACAGTTGGAGCTTTCAAGCAAGGTATATTTCTTAGAAGGCGAGTTATTGACCTTATAATTCATTTTTCAATTTTATACTAGATTTATTTGTTTTATTATTTATATGAAAGACATAGTTGGATTTTCAATTTAATGTTATATACATTTTATTAAAATTTAAGTATGTTTTTTGTTATATGGAATTTGTTTGCTATTTATAATTATGTTACGAAGCCGTGTTTGAAGAAAATCGCGTCAATAAATGACCTATAATTGTTGTTGTTGTTGTTACTAGGACGGTGGATGATTTTTTTAAAATAGTAAAAAAACGACAGAAAAATTTGCTTGAATGAAAATAAAAAAAGCATAACATTCTACACTGGTGCCACTAAGGATATTTTTATGAATCAGTATTTACTTATTAAAACATACATTTTAAAAGAAAGTTTAAATTCATGGTTAACCGAAATTTATATGAAAGAACTGGACATTATAAGGTAGAATGCCTGAAGACATTGAATCTTTTTTTTAAAAATAATAGACATTTTAGGATTTTTTTCGAATTGGCTAAGTTGTCATCAATTTCGTGCTTAACCAAAAATTTTATTTGAGAGTTTAGATAGAATTTTATTGTAAAAAATGAAAGAAACGTGTTAATATATTAGTATTTAGAATTGTTCACAACATTTACACAATTTTAGAAACTATTTGAATATACACACACAGCTTTTAATGCGTAACATTTACTGGTGCTTGCTTATACTAGTTTACTATTTGATCACCTATGGTCTTAGACATACCATTATATTTCTTAATAAATTTTAATTTTAATCATTCACTTGAAGTTAATTAATTTTAGTGAATCTGTTTTATGACAAACTGTTCTGTTTATTTTCTTTTGAACATCTGTTTAAATTGATAACTCTTGCTCTATAAATAAGTTAAGAAATATTTTTCCTATAAATGTTCATGAGTTGAAAATCTTCCAAATAGCTTAAGGACGGTAGGATACAAAAGTACTAAACAGTTTTAATTTTTTAATTTTGTAGTAATTCATTTAAAATAAGTTAATCTTGAAAATATTTTAGGGTGTGCTCAATTTAACCACATCATCAAGTGCTGATGTTAGTGATGCTTTTGCTAATTTTATTAATTTTGATGATGTTGGTGTTGGTGTTGTCAAGTTGAAAATGTTGTTTGTACTATTTTGGTAACTATTGATTGAGTTTTTCATTATTATGATAGGAAGAATGTTTATTTTCTTCTTCAATTTCTTTCTAGCTTATCTTCTTTTTTAAGCTCATAAACTAATGAATAAACATATCTTCCATAACTTTAAAGTAACAAAAAGTATAAGATGAATATATCTTCCGTAACGTTAAAGTAACAAAAAGTATTAGATGAATATATCTTCCGTAACGTTAAAGTAACAAAAAGTATTAGATGAATATATCCTCCGTAACTTTAAAGTAACAAAAAGTATTAGATGAATATATCTTCCGTAACGTTAAAGTAACAAAAAGTATTAGATGAATATATCTTCCGTAACTTTAAGGTAACGAAATTATTAGATGAATATATCTTCCGTAACTTTAAAGTAACAAAAACTTTTAAATGAATATATCCTCCGTAACTTTAAAGTAACAGAAAGTATTAGATGAATATATCTTCCATAACTTTAAAGTAACAAAAAGTATTAGATGAATATATCTTCCGTAACTTTAAGGTAACAAAAATTATTAGATGAATATATCTTCCGTAACTTTAAAGTAACAAAAACTATTAAATGAATATATCCTCCGTAACTTTAAAGTAACAAAAAGTATTAGATGAATATATCTTCCGTAACTTTAAAGTAACAAAAAGTATTAGATGAATATGTCTTCCGTAACTTTAAAGTAACAAAAACTATTAGATGAATATATCTTCCGTAACTTTAAAGTAACAAAAAGTATTAGATGAATATATTTTACGGAAATTTAAAGTAACAGAAGTATTAGATGAATATATCGTTCGTAACTTTAAAGTAACAAAAAGTATTAGATGAATATATCGTCCATAACTTTAAAGTAACAAAAAGTATTCGATTAATATATTTTACAGAAATTTAAAGTGGTGGTGATGATGATGATGAAGACTCGCAGATATAGTTTTGCTTCTCTTTTTTTTATTATTATTTGAAATTAAGTTTTATATTAACAATGTAATTGCATAGTTTATGCTGCTCTAATTGTTAATTGTTTGTATAGTATAGACATGGACGGAAAATATTTAGTGTAAATATGTAATATAAAACCAGAAGATTTTCCATGAACAAAATATTTCATTATTTCATTAACATTTTATTATCACTTTATTTTCATTTTCGCCTCAATTTCAATTTGCTTGTCTTATTTTCATTTTCCTATCTAACATTTTTATCTTTCATATTTAATTTTAATTTTCTCCTCCAATTTCACATTTTTTATCTTATTTTCATTTTCTTCTCCAACTTCAACTTTTTTATCTTGTTTTCTTTTTCTTCTCCAACTTCCATTTTCTTACCGATATAAATTTCATTGAATTCAAGTTTTTCTCATTTTCATTTGAATGTTTAATGTTTGATGAAATATTTTTTGTGCTGAAACGCCATGTAGCTTACTGATCTGGAACAGTCTTTCATAACCGAATTAAGATATCAAACAAAACATATTTAATTCAACAATTCTATAAAGAGGAACATTTCGCCTATCATTATCTTCTAAATCACGAACAGTAATTTAAATATTCATGCGAGACGCTCAACTGATCATGTTTGATGTTGTTTTTTTAGTTGTGAGATGTACAGTATATATCACAACTAAAAGTAAGAAATAAGAATCAGTTGACACGCAATTAGGTATGCATTTATTACCCTGGTAATATATCCAACGTCAACCTACAACATTACAACAGTAAAATAATCCACTTTGAATAACCTTTTACACATCTTAAAAATTAAAATATATGGAGAGGTTTTTATCATTGTTTGGCGTATTGGCGATAAAAAAACGCATATCGAAATTTGCTTCTCACTTTTAGATGAACTGACGTAAGAAAACCAAACCTTTCGCACCACTTTCTCTATATATTTTTTATTCAAATACTTTGGATTTTTTACTCAAAGCCCATCAAAGTGTAACTTATTGCTCTTAAATTTTATTTAAATCAACTTTCACACATTTATTTCATTTTAAAGAAAGAAGAAATCTAGTTAATAAAAACTAAAAGTACGCAAATTTTCAAACAACTTATTTTAGTGTTCAACAAGATCGAGGAACTTCCTTGAAAACTAGGGTTTCTCTGGGCTTTGTAACGAAATTATCAACAACCTGTTATCAAACCAATGATTTTTAAACAAAAACTAATTCAAATGTCATTAGTACGTAAACTAGTTAGCCTATGTCTTTTTTTGTTGGTTCGGTCTATTTTGAAGCTCGCAACAACACGTTATTTTTCAAGGGAAAATAATTGCACGTTTAT
>JARUHE010314005.1:0-11845 GCA_031471125.1 Archaeomysis grebnitzkii | reverse complement strand
ACAGCATTTCAAATACAATACGCGTTAAGACCCACCAAAAACGTGGTAGGTCCTAAGTCATTTTGCGGTAGCTGTAGGTTTCGCTTCCTTTGGTTCTGTCCAAGGTTCTCCAGAAACTATTTAATCCAAACCTCAACGATGTACAGGTTTTAGAAGATTCACAACCAACAAACGTTTGATAAAAATATGAAAAAACATTGCTAAGCTATTGGTTGAACCACGAAATAAAAAAGAACGTTCTGTCTTTGAGAAAACATATACAGTATTACATAAACATTTTACAATTACACTAAACTAGTAGTTTATAATAATTTAATAAAGATAATAGATGTTTGGAGGAAAATTAAAACCAAATATACGATGCAATACAATCATAAATTTTGAATTTATCATAAACCAAGGATGTGGCAAGCTCGCAAACTCTAGTTAGCAAAACACATGTAAAACGCAGGGGTAACTGAAGATATTAAGCCACGAATTCTAGCTAAACATTGATGATCCACGCAATTGCAACGTGATGAAAAATCCAGAAAGAGCCGAAATGCCACCAATACCATTATCAGAGGAGCAAAGATTACACCATGCACTGTTAAAAAATACAGTTTGTTGCCTGACCAGAAATTAGTATCCTGTATAATATCATACCTTTGTAAAAAAAACAGTTAAAATAACGGAACGTATTCATTTTACAACTCTAACATTAAACATAAATGTTATCACAAAAATTGCTACGAATTAAAATAGAAAACTGTTTTTTTAGTTATTTATTAATGTAACAGATATTTATAAATAGTCAGTTAAAACAACGTTTGTAATAGTGTGGTTAAACATGGAGGACAATGACAATGGTCTTCTTTCAATTAACTTTGATATTAAATTTCACACGTTTGTGTCCGTATAAAAACGCGTCATAATTTAGGGAATAAAAGAAATGTAATATCAGCATTTGTCACAATTGTTTTAATTGCCATTGTTAGTCCTAGAATAGGTCCGTCTTTCGAGCCTTTATTCTCCATTTAACGTTATTAAAGCCTACCTCTTGGACCATCCAGACTATTCAGGGTTGTGACTCATAATCAAACTTACAGATAGAAGACAAGAAGATAATAGCACATGCAGATATATGAACATTTTGTATCGTGCATGATTTGTGTTTAATATAGAATCGTATTACAATCTTACATGATTCAATATAAAAGTTTATTTGGTGTTGGATTCTTCACATTTGGGTGATGAACGTAACCATCGAAAACAATGGTTCAATCTAACCTACTAAAGAAGGTCAGGCGACCACAAAAGTATAACAACCACAGAAGTATAACAACCACAGAAGTAAAACAACCTCAGAAGTATAACAACCACAGAACGATAATAACCACAGAACGATAATAACCACATAACGATAACAACCACAGAACGATAACAACCACATAATGATAACAACCACAAAATTATAACAACCACAGAATGATAACTCCATAATGATGACAACCACAGAATGATAACCCCATAATGATGATAACCACAGAATGATAACCCCATAATGATGATAACCACATAATGATAACAACCACAGAATGATAACAACCACAGAATGATAACCACAGAAGGAATGTGAGAAGCGAATGTCCCAAGGAGATCACCACCACCTAGCAACATGACCGACAATAAGGGAAAGTTATTTTCTCCTCGGAAACCGTTCACCTGTGTTGCATTGCATCGCACTATTGATTTCCCTTTTAAAATAATCATCGTCTCAAACAAGACTTTGGATTGATTGTATACACATTAATCAAGCACAACGCATGAACTGTAAAGGTATTCCAACATATGACATTGCAGAACATCATGTAAATGCAAATAACAACATATGTTGATTGGAGGATTCTTCAACTTCGGAAGACCATCATATGTTGCACTCTCCAATTGCTGGATTATCGTAACAAAAACAACCAACACTATTTTGCTTTTGTTTGTATAGATCCCGGTGAGATTACAGCACAGCAACCAAGGGTTACTAAGCACCGCCAGTTTATGTCAAAATTAAATATGTTGTTCACCACAAACGTTACTAGGTTATGGTCACCCATCACGGGTATGGACATGGATCAAGCCAACCGTTGGACACGAGGCTTTAAATCCATTGCTCAATAAGGCAATCTTTGATTATTTGATGGATGAAAATATGGAAGCTGTGCCATGTTAGGTAGTTTAATCTTCATGGTTCACACTCTAATGGGATAGGATTGTGGAGAATAATCCAAGATCGCAAATGGCTGCCCCGACTTTTGGTCAAATAACCACTCTTACCCATCAGCGGTTTCATTATAGGAGGATCATAAGCAATCCATTGCAAGAAAGAAATGTGTAGGGAAGAGTGAAAAGTGCGTTCCTGTCGATAGCCTTTTTTGTTGTAGAGATGGTGGCTAACTGGATACGAACGCTGTCTGGAGATAAATGCTGCATAAACAAATTTTATTGGCACAGGTTCGAATCTGCTCTAAGGCTATTTTTTGAGAATTTGAACGTGGCTATGTTCTCTTAACATCTCATATGCTAAACTTACCCAGGCTTGAAGGAAGCTCCATCTGCCGGCTGCATATCCTTACGGTAGACATGACTGGATGTGGCTAATAGTAATAAGGCCTAAATATGTAAAGCTCTGAAGAATATTCATTGAATATTGTTGGCGCTATATAAAAAGCTGTAATTATTATTAATTATCATTAGGTAAACTTGACTGGTAAGACTTCCTCACCAATTTGATAGCAAACATGTGGAACAACTTTGTGTTGGTTAGAGAGATCAATAAAGATTTCCATCTTTACAAAAAGTAACAAACTTGTATGTTCATCTAATTTTTCCAAATGATAGATAACTGTAGAAGGTATAATTATTTCCAGTTAAAATGAATATTGTTTCCCCCCACATTTATCTTTCAAGTATATCAAGTATTATACATTATATACTTTATATAAACTTACATAAACTAACCATAGATGACAAGCAATCTCGCGTGAAGTAAAAATGATAGCCCTGTACCAACATGTTTCAATAAATATTTTGTTTTTCGGTTCAACTCCACAAATAAATTTTTACAAAATAATTACTCGGATAGTGTTTTTCAAAAGGTAATAATAAACAACTTTTGTTCAACAAAATTTTCTTTCTCTTCACATAAAAAAAACTTCAAGCTTTTGTTGAGCGATGAACAGAGTTCAGAAATCAATATTTTTGACTAACTTCGCAAATATTAATATTTAAAAATATATTTATGATAATGTTAGTTAGGTCAAAGATCAATTTTTTTTAGTTTAAAGTGCTCTGCAACTCTTCAAATAAATAAATGTTTAATCATAATTAAGGATTTCAGGACAACGGAGACGACGACGGCGGAAAAGTAAAACTGATAATGGGACAAGTGGTTATAAAAAACCACAAATGTTGGATATCAAACACGTGCACTCAGTCTTCGGTGCATGCGTGCATGAGTGAGTGAAGGTGAGGGAGAGAATGAATATATAAATAAACGGGCCTTTATCAGGCGTTGCATCCTGTGGGTATTCAGCATTCTGGAAGGGCTGAGATTAAACCTCAACTAAGTAACATAAAACAGGTTAAAAAGATAACATCAATGCTAATTAAACCTGTTAAAACAACCCGATAGATTAAAAAAAACACAAGTAAATGTAGTATAATTTAAAATCATCGTCAGAGGAAGTCTGGTCTAACCAAGGCGTGCTCTCTCACTCAGAGTAGGTTGTACTGGCGGTTAAGGTGTGACCAACAGTTGCATGACGGAAACACAGGCGGAACATAAAGGGAAAGTCACGAGTCAACCTCGTGTGTCCTATTCCCAACCACGTCAAAACACCATAGATGTGCCGTGGGAGGCGGTCATGCGTAGTCCAGTTGGATATGTTTGGGAAAAGGATCTTAGCTTGGTATTATTGGCGAGAGCGCACCACCGATCCTGCCACTGAGCCAGCACGTTCTGACAAATGCAACGTTTATCGTTCTCAAGGAATGGCTATGTAGGAATTCCTACATTACCTGCAGTCCAGAAAAAGCAAACTCGTCGGTGTCGAGTGACGAGCTTCTACAGCCACTCCTTTATCTTTAGGAGATGGCGAGAATGAGTGAAGTTGGGGGAGCGAGTGAGTGAAAACGAGTGATTGAGGAAGTGAAAATGAGAGGGCGAGTGAATTTGAACGAGGAGTGAACGAGTGAATTTGAACGAGTAAGTGACTGTGAACGAGTGATTGAATAAGAAAAGGTGAATAAGTGAGCGAAGAAAAATGAGTATGAAAAAGGGAAAATGAGTCTGAATAAGGGAAAATGAGTCTGAATAAGGGAAAATGAGTCTGAATAAGGGAAAATGAGTCTGAATAAGGGAAAATGAGTTTGAATGAAAGAAAATGAGTTTGAATGAGAGAAAATGAGTTTGAATGAGGGAAAATGAGTCTGAATAAAGGAAAATGAGTCTGAATAAGGGAAAATGAGTCTGAATAAGGGAAAATGAGTTTGAATGAGAGAAAATGAGTTTGAATGAGGGAAAATAAGTCTCAATGAAGGAAAATTAGTTTGAATGAGGGAAAATGAGTTTGAATGAGGGAACATGAGTGAATAGAGGAAAATGAGTTTGAATGAGAGAAAATGAGTTTGAATGAGGAGAAAATGAGTTTGGATGAGGGAAAATAAGTCTCAATGAAGGAAAATAAGTCTCAATGAGGGAAAATAAGTTTCAATGAGGGAAAAGAAGTTCGAATGAGGAAAAAGGAGTTTGAATGAGAGAAAATGAGTTTGAATGAGGAGAAAATGAGTTTGAATGAGGGAAAATAAGTCTCAATGAAGGAAATGAGTTTGAATGAGGGAAAATGAGTTTGAATGAGGGAAAATGAGTTTGAATGAGGGAAAATGAGTCTCAATGAGGGAAAAGGAGTTCGAATGAGGAAAAAGGAGTTCGAATGAGGAAAAAGGAGTTTGAATGAGGGAAAAAGAGTTTGAATGAAGGAAAAAGAGTTTGAATGAAGGAAAATGAGTTTGAATGAGGGAAAATGAGTTTGAATGAGGGAAAATGAGTTTGAATGAGAGAAAATGAGTTTGAATGAGGGAAAATGAGGAAAAAGGAGTTTGAATGAGGAAAACGGAGTTTAAATGAGGGAAAATGAGTTTGAATGAAGGAAATTAGTTTGAATGAGGGAAAATGAGTTTAAATGAGGAAAAAGGAGTGAATGAGGAAAAAGGAGTTTGAATGAGGAAAAATGAGTTTGAATGAGGGAAAATGAGTTTGAATGAGGGAAAATGAGTTTGAATGAGGAAAAATGAGTTTGAATGAGGAAAAAGGAGTTTCAATGAGGAAAAATGAGTTTGAATGAGGGAAAAGGAGTTTGAACGAGGAAAAAGGAGTTTGAATGAGGGAAAAGGAGTTTGAATGAGGGAAGTTGAATAAATTAACGAGCGATGGTGAGTAAAAATGTGAGGGTGATTGCGAATAAGCGAGGGAATATGTGTGCGTGCATAGGAATACAAAGGTGAATAGTTATAATGAATCAAGTGCTAAACAAATGTTAACCTACACCAAGGAGAACAGAGTCCATGGCAGGTGTGTAACAAGATCACATTTTCAGTAACACTAAACGATCTTCAAACGAATCTCCAACGAAGAGATGCGACTCAAGTGCACGTTAATGCAACTGTTCATTACAGTGTCTCTCCAATAAAGATAATCGCACTCATGCACACAAACACTTCCCATGATAAGTTACTTAACACTAAAACCCTTCAATGGACTGAA
The DNA here is from genome assembly GCA_031471125.1 of Archaeomysis grebnitzkii. Lineage (NCBI taxonomy): Eukaryota > Metazoa > Arthropoda > Malacostraca > Mysida > Mysidae > Archaeomysis > Archaeomysis grebnitzkii. Next base: position 6,048 of record JARUHE010314005.1, on the reverse strand, counting down.
ATGTCATTCAACTAAAATATGTAAAAGACATACTCAAACGAAGTAAAGAACAAAATGCAAAAAATAATCATAAATGCAAGATAATCTTCCTTAAAAATGTATCGTTAACAAAAAATCCTGCATTGTCACACGCAACACATAAAGACAAACATTTTAGTAGAACAAACTGCAAAGTAGAAGTAAATTCTATTTTCTTATTAATTGAGCAGAGGGAAGATCGCAATAAAAAATATTACAAATATAAAAACCAAAAAGGAATAAATGATTAATTATAATGTTTTCCTTTCTTTTGTTATCAATTTTCTAGCCTGTCAAAAAGTGTCGCCGAAATCAACCGATTGAAGAGAACTTTCAAGTTTAAGAAAGTGATTCTTTTTTATGTTTTGCACCACATGCGAATGAAATGTTCTGCCAAGTTTGTTACAAAGGAATGGTTTTGGATGCTACAGTTCACAGAACGATCTACAGTGTAAAAACACAAGAATAGACCAGCAGAACAGTTATTACATCACATTATAAAAAACGAACATACAAGCACAATTTACATGAAAATAAATACAAAATTTTCAAAAAGTTTTCAAAATTGAATTGAAAGCTGTGATCTGCCATGCAGTCCCTAAAGCTTGATTTGCCTTTACTTGTGTTTGACCTGATTAGGCAACGCCGCCGAAAGACAGGTTGGTTCCAGCTTAACCTTCGTCAAGTACGTTTTGTTCACCTTGAACGACAACAACGCCAACATTTAACCCTTCAACACCAGCTTAAGGTACTATCGCCCCAAAATAAGAGACCTCGTCAATTGGAAAACTATTTGAAATGTACAGTTTTAGATTATTTAATCAGCTTGCATATAAGGAAAACAAATATTTTGTTTTTATGTTCCAGACAGACAAGAAATTAATTTAACATTATAGTTTACATTCTTCTATGGGCAATAATACATTGAAGTTATTATAGGAACCATATTGTATGGTCTGAATTCTACCCTCCATACACCAATGAATTCAGCCACATAGTTTGTACAATTCAAATTTATTGAAAAAAAAAACTTAAAAAGCATAATTATAATAAAAAAAAATTGCAATTAGTTCTGGTGTCACCCACTCCCTTGACTGCCAGCTGTCTGGGCTGAATGACGTGTTGGGCGACGCGACTGCTTGCCGTATGCCCGTTCTCTACAAGCTAGTAATTTCCTATTATTATTATTAGCACTAGTATAACATTGGTATTACTACTAGTAGTGTTTTTAATGTTATAGGCATAAATTACACGCTAGAGATACACGGCATGTCTGAATAATAACTTATAACCCGCAATCGAAGCTATAAATCTGTCTACATAAGGTAGACAGACAATGCTATGCGATATATAAATAAATGTCTTACCATATGTATGTGAAAGCTCGCACATATGGAGACAATGTTTAGTGTGCGTAGGTAGCTATTTATAAGTGTGTGTGTGTATGTGAATATATACAGTAAATCTGTTTGTATACACAACATTTTTGTATATGCGTATGTACCTTCATACGAATATATTTATGTACGTATTTACATACATACATGTATTTACATGAGCATGTGTGCGTGGTATGTATGTATGCGTTAGCATGTATGTATGTGTATGCATGTGTGTATGTGTTTGCATGTTTATGCATGTGTGTACGTGTATACATGTGTGTGTACGTGTATACATGTGTGTGTACGTGTATGCATGTGTGTGTATGTGCATGTGCATGTATGCGTGTGCATGTGTATGTATGCGTGTGCATGTGTATGTATGCGTGTGCATGTGTATGTATGCGTGTGCATGTGTATGTATGCGTGTGTGTTGTTTAAGGACAGCAAGTCGGCACATAAAACCAAACGTTTGGCATTTGTTGTGAAACGGAGTTGAAAAGGTGGCGCCAGTGTCTGTATTGAAAGTGATCAGGATCGCTTCGAAAATCTAGCTTTATTATTCATTCACAAATTATCTTATTTATTTATTTATTTATTTATTTATTTATTTATTACTCCAGTATATTTTAATATTTAATCACAATAATTATTAGCATTCTTTGAAAAAATAATATTTACAACGCATATTTAAATCATTCTAAAAATAGATGACGTATTAAAAGAAAACTAAATACATTTTTATTAAGCGTAATTTGTTTCTTGAATGAATTTGCTTCCTCGCCAATTTTACTTCATATTGATGCCTACGCCTATCTATCTTTGGTCTTATGCATAACATTGAACATGCTACGAGACTTGGGTGCTAGGAAAACAAAATTGGGCTGGGCTTCAACAGTAACTCGATTGAACAAATACAAAATGAAGAACAACGCAACTAAACCTTTTTCTTGGAAAAGAACAAAAAACATTTGGGAGTCGTTCAAGACCTGTATTCGAATCATAAATAATTATGGGCTTGCTTTAATTTTATGTATCGTAAAAAGGTTTTTATTTGCCTGCCAGAGGATTTGCACTAATGAAAAAATACATAAAAACCAAAATTGGTTTATTATTCAAATTTTGGAATTATTTAATGAACGCACATTCATCGTGGATTTCCACTATTGTTGCAGGGTGTCGAAAAACTGAATAAATAATCATAATATTGTTCAGGATATCCAAGAAATATATATTTAAACCAAAAAATGTAAACCAATATCGAAGGAAACTGATTTTAGATGAACCAACATTTGCGTCAAACTAACCAAGCTATTTTCCTTTGTGATATTGACAAAAAGACGATGGCAATTTGTCACAGGCAAAAGCAAATTTCGAAATCCACGTCTGGCAGATTTTGTCGGATTATTCTACATAACCTGAAATTACCGATGAATCAGGCTGGAAAATGTGCGTTTTAAAATTTCATTGTGATTACAGCCAACGGCTATCAAGTTCAAGATAGACAACTCAATGGTGAAAAGTGGAACTAATCTACACGACTGAAACAACAACCTTGTCAACGTAAAAAAAGAAGTAAAAAGCCTTCCAATTTAAAAGGTCCAGACTGAACCATCATAACTCGAAAGCGTGGGAGGAGAAATGTCTGGAATTTATAATCACATTTTGAAAAAAACGTTTTTTCTTTATCACAAATATTTGAATTTAAGCATTTTTATATTTTAGAATTAGGGTACGAGTGTGAAGCACATTAACCATCTGCAGTGATGATATTGACTAAACTGATTCTCAAAAAATAGTGCAGTATTATGCTATAAAATGTTCTGTCAATACCAAACAGACGGGATGTGGAAATCATTTCTTCCTTGACATCTTTTTAATTTTTCGATATTGTGAAGCGGAAAGCAACACTCCGAGGTTAACCTTTATAAAACATGTTTCCTTGAAGATATGGGATTAGACCAAATCTAGAATAAATAATCTCGTGCTATTAATTCAATTGACAATCGCACATGTGAGGTAATCTTTGTGGGTTACCTCACTTGTGCTATTGTCGACCCAATTGTAATTGCTGATGTAACTCCATGTTATTTCAGTCCACCGAGTTAAGAAAATATAGATTTTAGGTTTGCTGTAGATTATCCTACAAACTTTTTAGCCCACTAGGTTGTTACTATTATTGTAAAGCGCTACAGTAGTCTAAAGCTGTAAATGTGCTGAAACTGCACCCATAGCCTGGTCCACTGTGACCAAATAAAGATAACTTAACTAACTAATGGTGGCGCTCTATAAATTCGCTTGGATTGATTGATTGGACATTGTACTCATTATATTGTTTTCCATTTTTCTTAATGCATTTCTTAACAAAAAGCAGAGATCAATTTTAAACCATGCAGCCCACATTGAGGACATATGGTGTTGATCATTTCAAACTAAGTTTCACAATGTATAGTCCCCTCCAAATCTTTAAAGCCACTTCAACAATCGACTTTTTGATGTACTCATATGTCTTGAATACATTATAGTCAAAAATGAACTTTGGTGTAATTTCCTAATATAGACTAGCAAACTAACATGCAAAATGTATGCTAAAATAATGAGATCAGTCTTCACAGTAAGAATGTATCATTCAAAACTTTAACGCCATTACGCTTTTTTTTCAGATTTTCATTGTTATCAGTTATTTTGACATGCCTAAAGGAAAAAAAACTATCTGAATTTGAAAAAGGGCAAATTATTGCCCTCAGTAATGAATGCCTGAGCCATCGGGAAATTGCCAAGAGGCAGAGCTCCTATAGACAATTATTTTAAAAATCCATCCAAATAAAACTCTAAAAATGCTGGAGGGCGTCCTAAAGTTCTATCTCCAAGGGATAAAAGATTGATTTTGGGGTATCTACGGAAGAACAGAAGGGAGTCTATACCCTCAATCATCGCAAAAAAACTCAATTAAAGCCTCAAATTCAACTTTTTCAGGAGAACAACATCTGCATAAAGAAAATGCAAGGACGTCCACGACTCTCGCCGATACATAAATTGGCCCGTTTGGAGTTTTCCCGCAAGCATCAAACCTGGGACGATGAATGGAAAAATGTAATGTTCAGTGATGAGAAAAAATTCAACCTGGATGGCCCTGATGGCTACAAATACTTCTGGGCAGACAAAAATATGCCAGAAAGTATGTATTCCCGAAGGCAGAATGCTGGAGGAGGCGTTATGGTGTGGGGTGCAATTTCAGCGAAAGGGACAATGGATCTTCAAGTCATGAACGGGCGATACAATGCAAATCGGTACATTGAAATGCTTGATAATGATTGCCTTTTGGAAGAAGGAAATCGGTTATGTCAAGAAAAGTTCATTTTCCAGCAAAATGGTGCCTCAATTCACACCGCGAAGAGCTCAATGGAATATTTTGAGGCAGTGGGGATTGAGATTTTACCCTGGCCGGCCAGAAGTACCTGATCTCAATTCAATCGAAAATGTCTGGGGATGGCTTTCAAATGAAATTTATAAAGAAGGGAACCAGTACAATACTGTCAATGATCTCGAGAACGCTATTTTGAGTGCATGGGACAAAACTAATGAGGATTATCTGATGAAGTTGATTTCAAGCATGAAGAACCGCATTTTTGAGGATATAATAAACAAAAATTGTGGCATTACACATTACTAAATGGGTTGTATTTAGTTGTTCTTTGTTATATTTTATTGTTTTGAATATTTCTTTTTGATAAATAGATAGAAATTTATCATGGCTTTAAAGTTTTGAACATGTATTTGCTCTACATATATTGTTTCTTTCAAATAATCTCGCCAATTTCTGTTGATAATTTAAAGTTTTTTAAACAGACCATGCATCATTTTCATAATATTAACATTAATATGGATTCTTTAGTGAAAAAAAAAATATTATTGAAACTTGGTATTTTTCTGTCTTTATGAAGAAAGTGTCAGAAGTGGCTTTAAAGTTTTGATGGGTAGTGTAGCTATTTTGAAAAACAGTTCAATGTACTTTCTTTGTTAGAAACATTTTTGACTTTGATGTACAATTTGGGACAAATAATGTGTATAAAATATTATTGGATTAGTATGCTTGTTTTTTTAATCACAGGTTATATTTCTGGTTGAAGTATTAATTTTTAGCTTTCATTAAATGTGTAACTTTGTCTACAAAAAAACCTGTTTTACACAACCCATGATGGTAAACAGCTTAAAAAGTTCTTACCCAAGACAAATGATCTTTATTTTCAACCTTTGGCAGATGAAGAGTCTGTGGAAGATTCTGTGAAGACAAAATACAGTTCATGTCCTCTTCACACAATCCACTATCAACACTATTAAACCTTACTGAACAATCCTTGCCATCGAAATTCAGTAAATTCTGATGAAGAACCTTGTGGATCATTTTACGAGCATCATCCTAAAAGTTACAAATAAAGAGACTTGTTTACTCATATTTATAAATCATTCCAGAATATCTAGTCTTAGTAGTATACCCTATTTATAAAAATAATAAAAAAGCTAAAAAACAAATTGAAAATAAAATGAAAGTGTAGTTATAAAGTGAAATCAATTAAGGCAGATGTAATAGATACGACGGAGGATCAGATCTTATAAAGACCCGTTCTTCTCTCAAGAAGTCAATCCAACA
>JARUHE010313994.1:0-11846 GCA_031471125.1 Archaeomysis grebnitzkii | reverse complement strand
AGTCTGTAGTTGGTTATTTTAAAACCACATGCAACATGCACCAATGAAAAAGTTGAAAGCAAAATTTATGATAAATAAAAAAGAACAAAATTGAAGACATGATAAATTGAAAATATTGAACTAAATTCATTATCATAACACAGAAAAAAATACAAAATCATTCTAAAAGAACATGCTAAGGTGATTTTTTTTCTAAAATGACGTTTTCTCACTTTGTAACACCATTTTTGATTTGATATTTTTGGAATCTCATGAAAAAATTTTCAACAATTTTTTTCTTCATATTTTGTTTTTAGTTATGCATCAATGGATTGGAAATGAAGTACACATAGTCAAAAGAAAAGCCTTTGGATCCTTGAAGCGCTGGGGACATGTGAAGTAGTCCATTTGGAATGTTTGGCTTTAGGTTCTATGGGACCTCTTGGTAATCAATTGAAGTTATTGTGGTGATAAGTTTATTTAAAAATAAATAACAAATTTGTAAAACATTTAGCAGGTTTTGTTTTAAAACAATAAATAACAAATTTCTTCAAGCTTGGCTTGAATTTTTCTTTCTTCACAAGAGTTTGAGACATCTTTGTGGAATGTTTTCTTCTTTCCTAAGAATTTGTTCTTTAGTATTTGAAGACTTCGTGATGTGTCATCCTGGGATGACATCACGGTATGTGTAAGCACTCTTGATGCAAGTTGCTTGTTGATTCAATGTTCAATGATCAATGATTCATGATGCAAAGATTAATTCAGTTCATTTTAAGGCTCTAATTATACTTTCTTGAAGTATCAAAGCATCCTGTTTTTGTTTACAGGAACTTATTTCAAATAATGTAATTCACGAAGTCGCTAACCCTAAACACATGAAAAGTATCCAAGGTGAATTTTTGATAAAATGATGTTTTCTCACTTTTTAACACCATTTTTGATTTGATATTTTTAGAGAATTTTTTTTTTAGTTACTGAATGAATCATCGCGAGACATTTGAACCGTCCGGTTCGTGGATCACTAGTTTCATAACAGAATGGTCAATAGAAACTTATAAGGTTTGAAAGTTAAAATATTGGTTCCAAAAGTATTATTATACATTGTTATATTTGAGTAATGATAAATAATTATTTAAATCATTTATTCACTTACCTCATAATAGGGCCACTTAATACCTTCGGGCCCCACTTTCCTGACGTTGAGACTTATGTTTACGGAAAGTAATTGATAAGTTGGCCCATTTTTTGGTAATTTGTCCATAGGTAGCTTTTTTTTAATCCACATTTATAGTTAAAATAACATCAAAATGATTTTGGTTTGTATGATTTATGTACAAACCTTTTGATGATGTTGACAAAAAGAATCAATACTTCTTCCTGAGAGGCAAATCCATTTAATTTAATTTCCATAAAGTATACAAGTAGATGTCAGATTTCATAAGATGGAAAATTGTAAACCTTTCACGCTCTTACATTTTTCATATTTTCAATATGATTTTCCAAACTAATGTTGAGCATGGCTATTTTCAGACCCAGTGACAATGAAAGAAATGGCTCGAAAGAAACATTTGCATCGGGTCTCTCGGTATAGGTTCTCTGATTTTGCCTCAGAGAGAGAAAAATCTTCCACGAGGGGAAACAGATTTACCTCAAAGAAAACAAGTTCCCACGCCGTTTCGAATGACCATAGTAAATTGGCTGTTGTTTGTCAGCCATTGCAAGAGATAAGGTAATTTAGCACATAAAATCAACTCGATAGAATCGGATGTTCTAATTTTCATATATAATGGATAGGGGTGAGTGTTTCCGAACGTCTGAACCAAATTCATTTGAACTTGTCGAAATAAACATAAGATAATTTTGAATTGTTCAGGTTTTTATCCTTTGTTGACTCCATATTTTTGGTTATACTATTTCCCAAACTTGATTTTCTGAATGAGTGGTTTGAGATTAACTATTTTATTGCAATTAATTCTTCTATAGTATACATTGGAATTATGGATGTTCTGGGCATTGGAAATCTCAAAAATATAAAGATCTTGAAGAAAGGCATGATTGGGGAGAGGCTTTTGCATGGAAACACCGTTGATGTAGACTTGATTAGAAAACTCAATGATGGGATGGTCTTTTTTCAGGAAAACGATTTTGTTTTCACAGTTGGTGATGGGGGAGGTGCTGCCAGGGCTGGACCTCATAGTTCCACTCATAAGACCGAACAAAATCATCAAAGTCTTCATTGCACCCATGCTTGCCTACGGGTCTAAAGCAGGGGTCTTTAAACTATGGCCTGCGGGCCACAACCGGCCCCCCACATAATTTGATCTGGCCCCCCACATAATTTGATCTGGCCTGTTAAACAAATCCCTGTGTAGTGGCTTTGAAAAAATAATTATTGCACGTTGACAAAGCAAATAAAATTAGGCTCTTTCATATCCATTTGACTGCAATACTGAGAATCTTCCAACTCAATTTCAAATAGAAATTGTTGATCTCCAGGCAGATGACAGACTGAAAGATAAGTATAGAGAAGTAAATCTGGTTGCGTTTTATAAATGCCTGAATCCAGATCAGTTTTCAAATTTGGTATAGTTTGCTTGTAGTTGTGTGTCCATTTTTGGTACAACATACTTGTGTAAACGAACATTCCAAAATGTAGTATGTGAAATCTAACTATCGAGCAAATTTGTCTGATGATCATTTGAAATCATTACTTACAATTGGCTCATCTAATCTGAAACCTGATTTCAATGAAATTTTGAAGTCAAAACGACAGTATCATTCGTCACACTAATTTGGTTTCATAAAACTAAAGACAGGAATCTATTTAGTTTACCATGATTTTTTCCAACAAGATATGTCTTAATTTTTCCATGTTTATACTCTAATATTTGAGAAAATTAAATTACTGGCACTACTTTTTTTCATTTTTTCCTTTGCCCGCATAAGTGTGGGAAATTATAATGTGGCCCTTACATTGAAATGTTTGGAGACCCCTGCTCTATACTATAAAGTCTATAGCATTCCACCATTTGTATGTTTGTGAATGTTGGAGCAGGACACTTTTTCCAGTTAATATTTTTTAATGCTGAATTTTAATTTTAATATGTACATTGAAAATGATAAAAGATTGCTACGCAAAGTTTTGTAATATGTTATAACGCAATTTTTATAAAGAAAGTGTATACAATCAAGAACCTGTATTCTTTAACACTGCCATTTCTGTTTATTTTATGATTAAAATTTCTTAGAAATTATAAATCATAGATTAATTCCCTTCAGAGAATATTTTTACATTAACAAAATTTCTTAATTTTATCAAAACAACAGAAATGTTTATTAACAAACTAAATAAAATTCTCACTTTTCTTGATTGTAATCAAAACTGTGTCAATGTGATTGAAATTAAGATACATTGATTTAATCAATAAAAAGTAAAGTTGAGAACACGTCTCATAATGTTCTTAAGATAGTCTGGATATATTGGATGCGCATGCAACCAATATCAATCATAACTGATTATTTGATCATATTTAATGAAAATAAATCTATTATTATCAATTCACTATAATTTTACGACATAAACAAAAACAAATACGTTTGAAGGAACATATTTTTTATTTTTTTTATACAAAACTTTTGTATTAGTGTTTTATTAAAAAGAAAGACTTTCCTAAAGAAGCATTTCCATTTCATATCAAACTACAGAAACAAACATATTTCTTAAGTATTCATTAAAAAAACATATGTATACGTTAATTAAACAGTTATTAAACATTAATTAAACATAATTATAAAATAAACCTACTTCTTGTTGTTGAGGATTTTACAATTGTATTGTTGGGAAAACTGAATTATTTCTATTTTTTATATGAATCAAGGTTTATCGAATCTTGCCCCAAAGTTCGAACACACATGAAGATCGAACAACGGACGGTTATTTTAAAATGAAACACTCAGTAAAACATGTAAACTTCTTAAGGACTATCATACACACAGTTTCAGCTCTTATAATACCAGTAGGTACACACAAACAACTTAAAGGTAAATATAAAGTACTTAATTATAGTTATAAATATATGTTGCACACACAAAAACGCATGCACACGAAAGTTCCGACATGTTTACTTGAGATTACTTATTGTTTTCGTATCACAAGGTTTGGAAACTAAATTAGCTTCATTCTAATGTATCAAGTGTAGTATAAAGTATTATATGATGAAGTTATTTTCTGTAAAATAATCCTTAAATAACAAATAATTTATGTTCGAACTTTCAGGATAAAAATTTTAGTTTTTACTGAAGTTCAAACACATGTTAAAATAATTATGAACATGTTTAAATGTTCAAATACCAAATGCAATGCAACATAAGTTTGAGAGTTTGAATTCGAAATGTAAGCATTGTTTTAAAATAAGCGACTCTTTAATAGACTAGTTATGTCGAGCGATTATTTATTTGTATAATATACAATACAATTGTAAAATTTTTAAAGAATTAAAAATAAAAACAGCAATAACAAAAAAAAATATATAATGTATATAAATATTTGTATATCTATAAATGTACATATTTATCTATCTTTCTATCTATGTATCGAAAAAGTGAAATATAAAAAGGTGAATTGGTTATGAAGAACAAACTTTGTATAAACATAAAAACACAAAAGAATATAAAAAGAGATTAAATTATTGGAGGTCAAAACTGTTCAAAACTAAATATTGTTTAATTGGAGATAACGTATTGAATTATCAATGTACAGTATTTACAGCTGTTCTATTTTCTTAGAAAAAATACATTTGCCTCTCCTTTAGACATACACAAATAACGTTTAATCTATCATTATTTATAGGGACCACCATTTTGTATTATAATCTACAAATACCATAATTGGGTTTGTCTGAAATACGATACATACAATCAAATGCAATTAAAATTGGCATTAATAATAACATAATTAGTAACGTCAATTATTAATTAACTGCAATTTATTCAATAAGCACTTAAATAATTCAGGTTAAAACCAAACTAGAGAAATAATTTTTGAAACAAATGGAAGAGGCTTAAAAGACCATTCTTGTTTCAGTACACGCGAGACAAATGCTGTAAAATATGTTCTGCATATCCATGGATTAATAGGGCTGTAAACTTTCAGATATTGTGAAGAAAATGATCCTTTGTAATCTGGATATGCAAAAAAATAGTAAGACAAATATAGGAATGTAGTCGTTTTTATTACTAAGCTGAATTATATTTGTGGGGCTTTTACAGTCATATTGGACTTTGCTCTGTTTGTCTTATAATGAAAAATAGAAGAAATACACAAACGTTTTCGTAACTGAAATATGTGATCACGTAGCTTTACCTCTCAAACAGTCTGACAATGTCCGTCGCTTAAATTTGTATTTTTTCTCAGTTTTATTTTATTGTATACATGTGCATCATCATTAGCATCCCATTGTCATTATATTTGTTCTAACTCTAGTATTATAACGTAACTCTATATTTCAACTTCCGTGGCTGAGCCCATCGATAGGAAATAGCTTTCAATCAATCTATTAACTACCTGCTAATGGTCAACAAACCGAAAGGTGGTTGAAGGTATGTAAACCGGTTCCCACATATGTAGGTGTATGCTCACAGCTTGTTACCAAAGTCGTGTGACAGAGATTAGTTCCTCACATACCAGCCGCTTAACTATAATATAATTGGCTGCAACACAACAATGTGCCTTCTAGATTCTCAGAAAACTCAGAAGTCATAATCATTATGCTATGTAAACTGTTTCCTCAATAAAGAATTGTTCAAAGCTCCTATAGATATAATTATATTTCTTACAACAACTATCATGATTTGTCTATTGTATTTCCTTGTACTGTTTCCTATCATCTCTTTTTTTACCTTTAGGTTTAATTTATATCAAAACGAAATTGTCTTCATAAAAGGTTTTTTTTTCACAGATGAATTTAGGCAAACTTCGAACTTCCATGACATGATATAAATGTTCTTAAGGTTTGTGACCACAAACTAGAACAAAAAGTTATGTTATTTTTTCTTTACTTTGAACATTTTTGACTCCGGTAAGTTTTTTCATAAATGTAAACTTCATATTTGGCACTTTTTGGATGAAATATAATTGTTCTTACTCGTGAGCCTCATCATAAATACTGTTATAGTTTTATTTTTCTTGTTCCCATTTTGTTAATATTTGAATGTACCTGATGTCGGTTAATACATTTTTACGCCCAGTAATATCAAAGAAAAAACTTTGAGTAAAGTATTTTGTGTACAAACTTACATTTTTAAATATATAAAATATGTATTATGTTTTGTACACAAACTTAAATTGATGCATATGTAACATATCTATTGTGTTTTATGTACGAAAGTTATGTACTTGGTCAAAATCTAAAAGTAAGGTTTCGCATTGTGAATGCTTACTTACATAACCTGAATTTATTATCACAAATTTATTTGCTGTTAGTTCTAAATAAAAATAATTGTATTGGGTTTCTTGTAAAGAAAAAGAACATAAATGTCTAAACTAGAACAATTTTGATTTCAATAGTTTTGAAACTTGGACGATTAAAGACTTGAACTTTGTTTTGCAATTAACTGTCAATAAATAAGTATTAACTGCCCGGTGTTAACCTTAAGAGACACTCAGCACTCAACATTAACAACGCTGTGATAAACATTGCAAATAACCCTTCTCATGGATTAAGAGCACGTCCGTATAAGCAATACAACGTCAACTGGTTATTAAGTTTTATTATCAGTTGTATTTCATCTCGTTATACCAAAGATGTACACTTGCACCAAACAAACATGGTTTTTGTTTTAGACTATATTTTTAAAATGTGCACATATAAAACAGTACATATATATATATAGGTATACATGAGTGCAACCACAATCACATATAAAACAGTACACATATGTGTACACATCCAATACAAACATATCTAAATCATAGAACTGTATTTATAATTTAATACGTGTTCTAAAATATCATAGTCTCATGTTTATAACAATTATTAAGATTATCATCAACATTATCACAATTATAAATTATAAATGATAATAATATAAATAGCATGGAAATATTATTAATACAATAATAACAGTATTACTAGTCATTTACCAGAAACAATAAAAAAGTAATCATAATTATAATATTAACAGTAATAACATTACAAATTATGATAACAACAGTAATGATACGACTAATAACATACAACTGACACAAGCAATAAGAATAACAATACTACTAATAAGATCATTTATAATAGCAATAATAATACTTGTCATCATTATAATATATTAAATATAAATGCAATTATATTTTTTGACGCGTCTTAATGAATTGAACGGTGGTTTGACATTCATCTTAATTCATAAGACCCAAGCCAGGAAATTTAACTCGTGTTTAGCATAATTATCTTAATTGGTCTGCGAATATATTGTGAATAAATGGGCTACATATTCTCGTTAAGGTTCATGTTATGTAGACAAATTGTGTTTCTTGTGTATGCTGGTCGTGGGAATTAATTGAGTGTGTTGATGTTTTGAATTGTGGTTAGGTATGAACATGTTTGTATGATCACATGTGCAGCATAGTTATCTTATCTTACTGATCAGGCTGCAGTTATATTTGTTTTACTAAGTTTCTCAAAAGGGTATTGTATGTTAGATATATGAGTATATCATTTTTTTTACAACATATTACGAATAAATGTTAATGTGTATGCCCTACGTTTTGGCGGACAAAGCTAACCTTTATAAACCAATGTATGTTATTGTTGTTTATCTCATTAAATTCCTAATAATTTGTATAGCATGTAACTTCTTAGAATATGGCTAATAATATTGTTTTCAAAGTTTGCATTAATTTTGATTTAAAAAAACGAACAACTACTAATAATCTATGGCTGTATATAGAACGGTTCTCCCCTCCCTGCCATCTACCATAGACCTATCAAAAATTTTCATAAACCTTCGAAAAAACTTTGTTACTCATGCGAAATAATGTTGCAAGCCCCCCTTACAGGGTAATTTATCCTCCCGCTCCTATATATTTTGACGATCAGTTTTGAGTTACAAAACTACGGATAACTTACCTATTTATTATACGATTATATGTTTATAAGTTTTATTATGCGTGCAAACGCATGTTCTACATATTCTATGGAGTATTATTTTACATTATAACTTCTACTTTTTGAGTTACTTTAGCTTTTATTTGAATTTTTTTTGAAATATTACAACATATGCCATTTTTGTTTTCTGTAAAAAAAAATTGAGGCGTTCAAACATGTAAAATGTGCAATACAATCTACACACGCCGCGTTATAATATGATATATAGTATCATGCATTTGATAAAATATTAACAAAGTTATAGATTTTGAAGAATGAAAGAGCGCGCGTGAGATGGTTGTTTCAGGGTGTTTACTGACTAGTTTGTTTAGTTATTAATTTTTATTTTTCTTATACTTCTGAAATGAAAGCTAATATAATAAAGTTAGTAATGCAATGATAATACTAATAATATTAATAATAATATTATTATTATAATTATTATTATGCTGTTAACATGTTTAAATTCCTTACTACGCTCTAGCATTTTTGTTTTTGTCTAACTGTTTCATACTAAACCTTATATTATAGGGCGTCGCTTGGTAATTTAATTAAACCTATTAAAATATACCCTTAACCTGATAATTATTTTTCTATATTAAACGAAAAATGGCGTATACTGAAAAAAAATTATGTAATAAAAGTTGAAATTACTTAAAGAATACACGCTATAATTAGAACTAGAATTAAATGACATGTATGTGACCATGCGTTTCGACGTATAATAATAGTTAGGAAACGCAAATAAATAAAGAAGATATACGTATTATTGTTCCGCAAAATGTTTGCTCAAAATCGCTAAGGAGCGAGGGGTAAATTGCCCTGTAAGGGGGGCTTTCAACATGACTTCGAATGAGTAACAAACTTTTTTGAAAATTTAAACCGTTTATGAAAATTTCAGATAGGTATATTGCAGGGGGACGAGCTAAGCTCTATGTAGCCCATGGACTATAATTATTTACATATTTATATTGAACAGTGCTACTGATATCATATATTGTTGTTTGAGACTTGTACTTTGTTTTACTTCAGTTTAAACTAATTTTTATGTTTTAATTCATTCTTAGACTTGTGTTTAACATAATAGGAGTAACTATCAACTATATATAACATAGATTAGTTAACAACTTGTTTGTATAACATACAATCTCTTAAACTTGTTCAATTTCTTATTCGTTATACATTTCTTTTAACCAGTGTAAACATTGTTTGTGTTTAAAGCTATTTGTTTTCTCGTTCAATAAAAGCACGTTTTGTTTTTAAATTTGTATAGCCCTTACTAAATATTGTGTTGCTAAAAACAAATTATTTGCATGTTATGGTTATATTTGTTCCGTCATTGTTCATATAGTGTTCATACCTTGATTATTTATATGATAGTTTATCATATAAGTTTCATAGGTAAAAGTCTTGTATGTACGTTAGTCATTTTTCATTTTTTTTAAATAGTAAATTTAATGCTAAATTAGTCTACTTAGTTAAGAATAAACGCTGTTTAAGATAGATAGTAGATATAGTATCGATATGGAAGCCGGATGAAAAATATTGGCTATTGATAAAATAAAGCTCCATTAGGCTATGTAGTAACTATAGATTGTATTGTGTGGCATTAAAGAGCCTTATAGTCAATCTCGTATCCATACAATCACAACAAACCTGCCTAAAGTTACACTACAAATTATAAAAAACAAACTTTAAAAAATTAGCTAAAAGAAAACTATTGTGAAAAAACTCTGTTAATGAAAGTAAGTATTTATTTAATTTATATGATTAGAAGGAAATACAGTTGAACATATGACAAACATAAAGTTGTATTAAATTTGAAAGAAAACATTAATTCAATTGAATAACAAAACAAATTCAAGAACGAACAAAAGAAAATACATTAAGATGAATTAAATGAAAATAGAACTATAAAAATAAAAATAATAATATAAACTAAATTAAATGAATATAGAATTAATAAAATAAAAACATAATTAAATAAATAAAATACGTCAACGATTATCTAACTGAAGCCATTGAACGTTGAAATAAAAAATCGATAATTCCATTGTATATCGAAATCAAATTTATTCAAAATAAAAACCATTTCAAATTGAAACATTAAATTAAGTAAAACAATAATTAAATATCGAATTGTGATTTTTGTTAATTGTGAAACATTTTTCAAAAATAAAACAGATAATTCAATTTATAAATGAACTGAAATTCTATTTTTTGTTTTTTTCTTAAAAAATCAACATAGAAACACATTCGAGTTTAAAAATAATTCAATTGTTTGATTTAGTTTATTTGAATATATTATTATTCAAATATGTTCGAACCTCTGGATTTGGAAATATATAAAACTTAATGCAATGTTGTTATTCATTTTATTTGACAAATATATTTTCAAACATTATTTTCAACTATAAAAAATTGATATAACATTATATGAAATTATATAAAATGTATCCTATGGATTACTGTATAGCAGTACGTATTATATGATTTTTAAATAGTGAGTGAACCGAAGAATTTATAATACTGCCACCTAGTTTTTACTAAAAATTCTAACCAATCAAATAAAACCATAAAAATAGAAAACAGGTTGTCTTTTAGTTATGAATATTAAGTAAAAGATGAACAAAATTTTGAAGTTTGATAAATTTTTAATTTATCTTACACTGACGTTAGTTTTTAATACCTAACTATACACATTTATGAGTCATAGTGTATCTATAATTTCAAAAAAGATGATACCTGCAAAACTATATAAGCTTAAATTTCAGTTAAGAAACAGTAAAACTAGTTCTAATACAAGCATCCATAGACATTTTAGTAGACTTATGTTTGTAGTTTTAATTATAGTTAAAGGACCTGTTATGATATATTCACATTTAAACGTGCAAAAATGTGTTGCTCATTTGGTCCTTTTTTCACTTAAAAAACATGATAAAGTTGCCTATATCGCTAAAGATTTTGAATGTTATATAATATAATGTTACATTTTTAGATATCATTAAGAATATTGTAGTTAAAAAGTGCTATTTGCAAGCCTGAATAAACTTGAATACGAAAATAAGTATTAACTATATATAGAACAAAATTAATAACGAATATGTTTGATACAAAGTGACCAAAATATATTTTTTTATCTTTCAACATCATACATTTTTTGACAATTATGAATTAATTTTGTTTTATCAATAACCGTATGATCAAAATATTCCTCATTTCGTCAATGAAGTTTTCATCATTAATGTATATCAGTCAGTCCGTTGTTTGTTTTATTGATATCAGCATTAACGTAATCAAGATCGTCCACCATCACCACCAACACACATACTTCACCATCACAATCAACACCATCAACATGACCATTATCATCATCATCATCATCATCATTATCATTATCATTATCATCATCATCATATTTATCATCCTCATCATCATTATCATTATCATTATCATTATCATTATCATCATCCTCATCATCATAATCATCATAATCATCATCACCACCATCGTCCGCATCATCATCATCATCACCACCATAACCATCAACATCACCATCACAATCACCATAATCATCACCATCTCAATCACTATCACCATCATCACCATCACTACCATCATCATCACTATCATCATCGCTATCATCATCATTATCACCATCACTATCAACATCACCATCACCATCATCATAATCATCACCATCATCACTGTCATTATCATCATCACCATCAC
>JARUHE010313983.1:0-11846 GCA_031471125.1 Archaeomysis grebnitzkii | reverse complement strand
ATATTAGAAGAATGTTTTTTATTTTACATTTTACATATGTGTGAAAATTTTGAGGAAGATCGGTTAATAAATAAAAAGTTTGTGTTTTTTGTAAATCGTCCCCTTAAATAACTTGAGGCATGCCTCAGTTTTATTACGATTTATAAATAAGCGCGAGTCACGTTTTTTAATAAAAGCGGGGTTTATCTCCGATTTTGTTTTTTAATAATAATAATAATAATAATGTTTTTTAATAAAAGCGGGGTTTATCTCTGATTTTGTTGAAACGTTTTCAAATATTGAGAAATTATTATCCAAAAACAATTTTAAAAAATCTCAAGGTCATTTAATTTGGTGAATCTTTCCTATAAATTTAATTCGGAAAAAAAACATTTTCTCTTTTTACTTTTATCATTATTTATGTAAACATAATAAAGGTCTTGAAAGCTCAAGTGCTGTGGAAGTTTGAACGTTTGATGAATGGCTTTAAATGTTTCCCGAACGCCTCATGAAAACGATTATCAATGAAATTGAGTACATTCAAAGGCATTCTGAATGTGTTCCTGAACCCCTAAAGAACCTATCAGTGGAATACCTGAGCCTTTACGACTATTCTCGGACATGTCTTTTAAAGGAATACTACAGCTGGAGGTGATCCAGATGTGTTCCGGAACATCCGATGAAAATACATATTCTATACAACTTATTTTTTTTTATATGTATTTTTTTTATTTCAGACTATAAGTTGTTTTTATAAATTTATTTATTTATTTCAGACTATGAGTTGTTCGGCCAACGGACGTCTCGTCTGGTGGCGTCGGCGGCGGGCGGTTCCGGGCAGATCCAGTTGTGGCAATTCCTGCTGGAGTTGTTGTCGGAGCCGAGCAACGCGTCGGTGATCACGTGGGAGGGGACGGGAGGGGAGTTCAAGATCCTGGACCCGGAGGAGGTGGCGAGGCGGTGGGGCGAGAGGAAGTCAAAGCCGAACATGAACTACGACAAGCTTTCCCGGGCGCTCAGGTTGGTCAGATGTATTAATACGATCGATTTACATTGAAAACAACCCTTAGGGTATGAGATTTGTACGTACCTTCAGACACTAAAGGGTTAGTCCTTTAAAGCCTTTTTATTACTAGAAAGAGTACCAAAGTTATAAAAAAATACCAAAGTTATAAAAAAATACCAAAGTTATAAAAAGTACCAAAGTTATAAAAAATACCAAAGTTATAAAAAGTACCAAAGGTATAAAAAATACCAAAGTTATAAAAAGTACCAAAGTTATAAAAAGTACCAAAGTTATAAAAAAGTACCAAAACTATAAAAAAGTACAAAAAACATTGGAACCAATAAATGGCCTAAATGAAGAGTCTTAAGAATTAACAACAAAGTTAATTGGAAAAATATTGGAATTGAAGGAAACCTACTTAATAACATTGAGACCAAAGAATGGATTAAAATTATTAAACATTAAAACATTTAATTATGTTTTATTCAATTAGGTCCTTTTTTATGACTTTGCGGGCATTAATGTGAAGAACATTTTTAAACTGCTGCCCTCAGCAGAGAGTGATTTATCATTGTTAGCTCCTTTTTCCTAATTAGCGAATTTACTTGTTGACCGTTTGATGAAATGTGTTAAAAAATTAATAAGCAATACAATATAAGTTGGATCAACATTAATGTAATAAGGTAAGCTCGTATGTTACTTGAATGTGGCTACCTATCTTGTGTTGTTGTCAATCCATATTATTCTTCACAATCTAGTATTCACTATTCTCCGTAGTTCTTCCGGCAGTTCAATATTTCAGTATTGTAAGTAACCTTACTCCCTTCCCTTACAGGTACTATTACGATAAGAACATCATGACCAAAGTGCATGGCAAGAGGTACGCCTACAAGTTCGATTTCCGAGGCCTGGATCAGGCGAGGCAACACCAGTCGACTCCCGAAGCCCGGCTGGGAGACTTCAGCTTCCTCGCTCCTTATCAACACCTGCTCATCGGCACGGGGCTCGGACCCCCCGCCCCCCCTGCCGCTCCTCCCCACCCTTCTCCCCTCTTGTCCCCCCCGCCGCCATACTGGATGGCAGTCTCATCCAACCCTCCCTCAACAGGACCTCTGGCCACGTCATCTCCCCTCACCTCCATCGGGTCTCCTGTGGGAGTGATGGGATCCCATTTGCACTCCCTGCAGAGTCCTTCACTTCCTTCGTCTTCTGCGGGGCACTCCTTGCAGAGTCCTTCACTACCCCCGTCTTCTGCGGGAAGAAGATCCGAGGGAAGTGGGACAACCGGTCAGGATGGAGGGGAATCTGGCAACAACTTGCCTTTTCAGTATTCGTAAAGTGACAAAAGTGAGGACACAATTCAAGGAAACATCCAACAGAATCTGTGTGATGATGGTCAATTAAATCAATGATAAAACAACTCGGTCATAGTTTGGTGCAAATCATCTTTTTCAGGAGAGAAGATTTCTTTGTATTTAAAATCATGAATGAATAACAAAAAGTGTAAATAAAAATATTCCCCACATTACTTGATGGAAACCACGATTGAATAACTCCTAAGAAGTTAAACTTATTTCCTTGAATTTTGCAAAACTTTTGTTAATCAATTATATAAATAATTTGTGTCAAAGTTCCTTTTTATGTATTAATTAAAAATGTTTTAATATTTTTTGTGATAAGTAATAAAAAATATTTCATTGTTGTATCTTTAAAATAATCGTTTCAAATTTGTAAATAATATCAATCTTAGTTTATATTCAAAACCAAATTTTTTTACCATGGTTTGAGCTACAATTTTATTTCAATATTGTGCATTATTTTCACATTAGGATACCCTGATGGTATGGACAGCAACGTTTGTAATTGGCTCAACCAAAACGGCTTTGCCAGAAATCCATTACATTAATTTACTTAATTTGTGACGTCACTTTAACAAAAAATGTTTTGTTAAGACGTCATCAAAAAGAATTACGGTATACTTTAATTATGTCTAGGCATACCTACTACATGTGATGAAAATAATACAAGAATTAATAAACTCCACAAAAAATACTTAATTTGAAATAAATTTAAAGCATAAATTCAAAGTATTTTCATAAAGGTAACTCTCTCAATACAATTACAAGATTTTATTGTTTTGTTTATTTGTTTTTTGTTTGTTGAGCGAGCTCTGTACGGCTGATGAAACGGTTTTCTTTGTTGTAGCATGTTTATGTATTTTTGGTTTCAATAACCAATTTTTTTGTAATTTATAGAACATTAATAACCATCATTCAAATTAAATGATTTTTTGTCAAATCCCATAAATTTTAATTTGAAAAACAATTTTTACAAAAATATTAGAAGTTAAATTATAAATGTTTTTTAATTTAACTTATAAAACAATTAAAAATATGATTTCAAAGTTATTTTTAGTGGAAAACGTAATAAAAATAAAAATATTTAAATGGATATTTTGCTAATTTATAAAAAATGACTTTTTCAGTAAGTTAAATGACTCAACATTTTTAATTCTTATTATTTTGTAATGAAGAAACTTTTCAACATTGAATTCAATGTTTTTCAGCGTTTCAGATATTACTAAAGAGTTAAATAATTGATGAAGTTACCTTTGGTTATACTGAAAAATATTTTTAATTATAAAGCCTAAAGTTTCTTTTTCCATGTTTTGTCTTTGGCATCAAAATAATTAATATTCTGAATATTTTTTATTTAATTGTCAATTTTAAAATTGTTAACCATTTGATGGGTTTCAAAAATACTTTATCTCGACAATTTTAAAAATCTTATTGATTGGCCACTAAGGGGTTGACAATCAAAAAATAGCATCAAAGTTATACTTATTCGGCAAAATTTATTTAACTAAGTCGACTAACTTAAAAACTTAATTATTTTACCTAAACTATGTTCAAAATAGTTCTTCTCCTTATTTTATTAGAACACAGTTTAGCAATTTAAATTTATTGTTTTATAAAAAATAGAATTTCCAAAACATATTTTTTGTATGTGAAAAATAGAAATATTTTAACAACTCAAATCAGCTTTCAAAAGATCTCAATAATTTTAAGACTTCGCTGTGGTATACGAATAATAATTAACAATAATAAGTAAAAATAATAATAATAAATAACAATAATATTAATAGTAAATAATAATAAAAATGAACAATAAATAACAACAATACAAATGGTAAATAATAATAAATATAAATAATAAATAACAACAATACAAATAGTAAATAATAATAAATGAATAATAAATAACAACAATACAAATAGTAAATAATAATAAATAACAATAATACAATTAATAATAATAATAAGAAAAATAATAATAATAATAATAATAATAATAATAATAATAAATACCAACAATAAATAATCATGATGTAGCCATGGAAGAATTCTGTAACATTTCCAGAACGCCTAAATATTCTTATTATATTGGTTATCATTGTTATTATTATTATCATTGTTATTATTATTGTTATTTTTATTATTCATGTTATTCGTGTTATTATTTATTATTATTAATATAATTGTTAAAAAAAACTGAACAAAATTAAATATTAAATAATTGTAGAATAATTGATTATTTATTTATTTGATTAAATAATTAAATTAAAAAGCAATTGATAAATAATAGTTATTTATTTATTTATTTTATTTAATAAGAAAATAAATAATATTGATAGCTAAATCTAAAAATTTAAAATAGTTAGCACTAGTTATATTTTTTTATGAATCCTCCAAAGTATACCACTGTGTTGAATGCCTTCAAAAAATAAGATTTAACTTATTTTTTTTTTATATTATAATTTTTTTTATTTTATAATCTCAAATTTTTGGATTTCTATTTTTTAGAATTTGCTTTGATTTTGCTTTGCTTCGATGCTTTTGGTGATAGGGTTGAAAATTATAATTGAAATAATTTGAGTTAAATTAAATTATATTAAATTAAGTTGATCTAAATTAATAATAATTAAATTAAGGTAATTTAAATTAATGAAAATTAAAATAATATTAATGAATTAGGTTGATTTAATTTAAATGATGATAATTTATATTGCAATAAATTGAATTAAGTTCATTTAAAATTAAAATAAAATAAACTCAATGTAACATTGTTATGCAATTGTATAATTTTGATGTAATTTGAGATGCTTCAAGCCAAAAATGATATTTTTAGGCCTATTGTCACATTAGCATAATTTAGTCTCATGACAATAAATAATCAACTGTTGAATGGTTAACCACGAACAACTAAGGAACGTCAATCAATGCTAGTTATGGTAAATTTCTTCAGTCAATCACAACGAACTGACACTGGTGACGTCACGGTCACGTGACTGCTTCGAATATGTTGGTTAGTTGGTTTGTCTGTTTAAATACAGTTCGATGTGATTGGCTGAAGATGTTTGTCATAATTAGCATTGATTGACGTTGCTTAGTTGTTCTGTGGTTACACTTTTGATACAATTTTCCTGCTATTGAACGTATGTTGATGCAGTACCTTAAGACATTCAATTGGATGATTAAACCCACTAAAGTGACGTCGTCATTTTTCACTTAAGATAAATGTTTTGAAAATTTCGAAACAAATTCCACTCAATTATGACGAAAAATATTAGTGTGATAGTAAAACAAAGTTATAATTAACATATTTTGTAGGAATCAGAAAAGATTGAGCCCAGCTCAGAGAAAGATTGATTAAATCGACATTAGTATAGTGAGGTAAGTAACATAGAGTTTACCTCACTTGTGTGATTGTCGATCCAACTAATCTTAGCTCCATTTTTCTACTTTCGCTTACCTGTCACAGGTTCTTAATTCTGCAAAAAATATTAAAATGTCGAAAGAAAATTAAATTATTATCAACCTGGTTAAAAACGAGAGTCTACGTTGACGTGAACGACAGCTAATACATGGATCGACAATAGCACAAGTGAGGCAACCCACATTCAAATAAGATAGAGCTTACCTTACTTGTGCTATTGTCGATTCACATGTCTCACGAATAAACTGTTGATCAACATGGAACTGTTTTTAAATAGTTAAAGAAAACTTTTAAGAAATATTTTGTTAAATGAGACAATTAAAATATACAATAAAACTCCTGAAACCTAGACCGAAATGTTGTCTACGTTATAGGAAGAATCTTCGTTTCAAGCATACCAATTTAGCACCGTTACCTTTCCCTTTGTGTTAAGTTTTCCTTTTATACACCATAGAAATGATGTGGACATTTTAGGATTTCTCCGTTTCATGATTCTATGTTTCAGGAACTTTTTAAGTTGTACGATTCTACGTTTTAGGAGTTTTACTGTATTGAAAAATTTCCGTAATTCTATAGAAAAGTTTCAAACATTTTTTTTAATTTAATTATTTATTAAATTTGTGAATTAATTAAAAAATATTCAAACAAAAGTTTTTTGTGGTAATGTGAATACTTAAAAACCTACAATTTTTGACATCAGACAATTTTTGTTATTAAAATGGTAAATATTCGTGAATATAGTTTTTGTATTATTAATTTCTAGTTTATGTAAGAAATAATTCTTTCAATTTTGTATTTAGTGTAAATTATCTGTATCCATAGTTTTAGTTTCACTTCTACAACTGACAAAATATTTTTTGTTCTGTGTTTATAAAAAAAATTTGAGATATATTTCAATGACAGATGAGAACTGTAAACTGTTGTTGGGGATTTTAATTTAAATTTCCTTAACTCTCATATATGATAGATCGATAATAGCACAAGTGAGGCAACCCACATCCACATAACATAGAGCTTGCCTTACTTGTGCTATTACATGGATCGATAATAGCACAAGTGAGGCAACCCACATCCACATAACATAGAGCTTGCCTTACTTGTGCTATTACATGGATTGATAATAGCACAAGTGAGGCAACCCACATTCAAATAAGATAGAGCTTACCTTACTTGTGCTATTACATGGATTAAAAATAGCACAAGTGAGGCAATCCACATCCACATAACATAGAGCTTGCCTCACATGTCTTATTGTCGATCCATATATGAAAAACAATTTTTTATAGAAATTTCCTCAACATGAAATCCAGAGCCCGGTTATATTTACAAACATTTTTACAGCTTTACAGAATTAAAGTTATTTTCAATTCAAGAAAGAAAAATTAAAAAATGATTAGATGTGCCAATAAAAATAATTTGTATTGAAAATTATCCAACTCAAAAATAAATATGATTTATTATTATTGTAATGTAACTAAATATTTACAATAAGAAGGCTTCAATTTTTCTGGATTAAAAATCATTTTTTTGTAAATAAAAAATGAAAAATATTTTGTCTGGTGTTATTGTTTAGATAATTTGTTATTTAATTCATATAAATAATTGTATAAAATTATTTCTTTAAATAATAAATGCATATCATAGTATTTAGTTTTGATCTATCCTAACCAGTTAATACTGCCAGGCTTCCTTATATTGGCCTTTTCCTAGAACCCAGAAACTTAATATGGAAAATTGATATCATAATTTTGAGTAGTTTTTATCTTTACTTGGTTTAAGGGTACAACTGTCAACAACATCTAGCGTTCCAGTGCAGTGAAACCCCCAACAAAGTGTTACCCATAACCAACATTACTCAAATTTGTTTTATGATGACAGTCTGTGAACTAATGTCGCGATTTCAACGGCATTTTTTGTGATCCAATCAAAATTGTATCAACGTGATACGATGTTGATTGAATCAAAGTAAGTGCTGTTGAAATCGCGACATAAATAACTGAGTTATTAACAAAGTAATTTGAGTTCAAAAATAATTTAATTTGAACACATGTTAAGAAAAAATCTTACAAAAGTTGGTTTAAAAAAATATAATTAATATCAACAAATGAAAAGTCTGAAACAATCTAATATCTATCAATGATTAATTAACACAATAAAGACTAGAATACAACAAAATTAACATTGCAAATAACCCTTATTGTATGAGACGAATTTGTCTCTATATTTACCAGAAATTTTTTTTCCAGATTGCCAAGAAAATTTGAATCTTAATTAACTTTTTAAGGTTTTGAGGTTTTATAGCAATGAAGAAAATTGACTTGCAAGTGTTTCTGTCAAGAATCATTATTTAAAAACACAAACAAGTTGTCACATTGACTCACTATTGTCTTAGAGTTTAGATTTCTTCATTTTTTTTATATTACAGACTAACAAAGAAATTGTTATTTAAGATTCTCTTATTGTGAATACAAATTGTTCCACATTTATGCCCGCAATTATGGAATAGTTCTCTATTTTTCAAAATTAATTTTGTAATGACATCAAATTCGAAACTTTTGTTGCATTCTTAATAGTGTTGATTCTATAAGAACAAATTCAAAATTAAAAGCATTATTACTATTTACAGATCAAACTACAATTGGTATTACTATATTAATATTATTATTACTATTATTTTCATTAGCATTGTTATTATTATATCATTCCTATTGTATTCAATGCACATTCTATTTATAAATTATTTAAATTTATCATGAAGTTAAATAGTTGAATTATGATACAATTAGTCATACAGTCATACAACAACTTGGGTAATTTTATGAATGAACTTTACAAGAATCATCATTCCAATGTTATGAATGAAATCTTGCTCGCTGCCAGACGCACGATTGAATCTGTTTTTTTTTCATTACTTCATTTATTATAAATAAAAATGTCTTAAGGTTATTTTTATAAGAATGAAGTAATATGTATTGTAAACAATTGTTTCTCAATGTTCATCTATATTTAAATTTATTTTTTGAAGAAATTATTAACAAAAAGTTCAATGTTATCAAACATTTGAACCGCCACATAACATAGAACTTAATAATAAATATATCCTTATAGCTAACATAGAATCACTGATCTGTGTATTAGTATATATATCCGTGCATGAAATATAGAAAAATTAAGGATAAACCAATTGTAAGATATTGAAGTATAGAAATATAAAGTCTTATAACAAATATGTTTGCTTAAAAATAAGATCATTGTTCGGTTACCAACAGTATTTGTAATTGCCGACACACTAATGTTAATTGTAATCCACTTAATATACACAAAGGTTATCCAATGGCGTGACAGAATATTAGTAGATCGCCATGTGTACGAACAACTACTCTCAATTTCTCGACAAAGATTGTGGTCAGTTGTTTGTAATACCACATGAATAATAATAAAATAATAACGAGTTGATTGATAAAAATAACTGAAACATCAAAATAAAGTGAAACATTCTAATACCATGTTAAAAAGTCATTGTACAATTAAGGTAAATAGACATTTACTGTTGGTAACAAATTTGATATAATTCAGATGTTCAATATAAAATTAATTGATGGAACGATGTTTATCCTAGAGCTAGGTAACAGTTCAGACAATATTATCAACAATAGTTTGAGAAAAAGTCCAAACTGACTGTAACGTTAAACAGTGACTGCGCATGCTAAATTGTACCGTAACTTTCTTACACAATATCTTACCGTACATTTATAATAAAATAAAATAAAATAAATATAAATCTATGAAATCTATACAATTAATAACAAATTAATGCGTAAATTTTTTTAAAGATTTACAAAATTTAAAAGAAAACTTCACAAACTAATTAATAATGACGTCATGTTTAATAATGACGTCATCGATTGTAAATATGCGTCATAGAATTGACTTACTTTTCCAAGAACTGCCAGGAGTCACCAGATAATTATTTGATAGAAGGCTAACCTCATGATTGCATCCGCATTGGTTGCTCAATTTATTCCTTTTTTGTTTACAAGAGTTACACAAATTAAATATTGAACAACGATGAAGGACTTAACATTAAGTATTTCTCACTCACAAGAACCAATGGTCATAAAAATTATCTTTCATCTATAAGGTTTCATTTTTACAACTAACTAGAAGTAACAATTAAAATAGTTCTTGCGTGCCATTAATAAACATCATGAACTCTGGTGCATTATCTTTGTGCACCTCGAAATTATATTAAATTTATATTGTTTTCATTCGTTTTCTGTTTACCAATTATATTCATACATTTGCTGCTTTCCTTGTGAAGTAAATGTTGAAGTGTACAATATGAATGTTTTTTAATGTTTAAATGAACATCATGAATTTTTTTATTCGTTGAAATCTAAACAAAGTCGTGAATGTTCGGAAGCAAAAACCAAAGAAAACACAGATATGTTGCTAATAACATCACGACAAGTAGTTGTAACAATGTCTGTGAATCACCTATCTAAAAATTGGTTTAAATTCTCAGTCATAAACGTTGTTTAAATAATTTTTACATTGAAAAAGTGTAAAAAATCAAAGGTGATATACTGATCAGCTTGCGATTCACAATTAAAATGTATGACGTGTGATAGAAATAATGAGGGACATAATTTATGAATGTACTGAAAAATTATTTAAGTTTGTTTAGTTGGTATGTAAACTTTTCGTGGTATTTGAATTCATAATCACATTTTTGTTCTTACAGTAAAACTCCTGAAACGTAGACCGAAATGTGGTCTACGTTATAGAAGAAATCTCCGTTTCAGGCATACCGATTTAACTCCGTTAGCCCTGCCTTTGTGTCACGTTTTATTTTCACACATAGAAATTATGTGGACGTTTTAGGATTTTTCCGTTTCATGATTCTACGTTTTAGGAACTTCTACGTTTCAGAAATTTTACTGTATGTAAACATTTCGAGGAATTTGAATTCATCGTCACATTTATTTGGGTTACACGTGACATTTTCTTATACAAATGACTAAGACTTGATCATTTAGTTGGATGGCGGTTGTAAGGGTGGAATCAACACCCACCCAAGCAATCATACTTATCAAAACATATTTGGATGGACATTAACTCAAGTGAGGTAACCCACATTCAAATAACATAGAGCTTACCTCACTTGTGCTATTGTTGATCCAAACTGTGTTTTTTCAAGTTTTGGATGTCCATATCATGCACTACTGACTTCTAAATAACCGAAGAAATAAAATAGAATTGTATAACAATTCAAAAATAAATTTTCTATGGCGGTAACTTACAAATAAATTAAAGGGTCGAGAGAATAGACAGAGCAGATGACCATCGATACAAGTACAGTCAGAAAGATAGCAAAGAGTGTGTCAGCAAAACTAAACACCGCAGTAGGAAAAAAACGAGTATTTGATTATTATGTGTCGCTTCACATTGGATGTTATTAGTTACTATCCACAATACGTCTACCTAACTATGTATACTACGGAACGCAACCAACATATGGCACTTCTTAATTATCTGTTGAGATGAGTAGCCCAAGACGAGTTAAGAGTTAATTAGGCTTATCCCAGTGACAAGACCATGGGGACTTTGGCAATTATATTAAAAATTTTATAAAAATTAAAATTAAAGTTTTTGTTTAATTTAATAATAATGCTTTTATTGTGTGTTAATATGTTAGGCAATATTTGAAAAGGCAGACCTGTATAGTTTGTTAAATGAAAGAAATATAAGGAATAGCAGAGGATAATAAAATAAATGGTAAAAATAATTTCTAGGTTCATTTTTTATAATATAACTTATAATTTATTATTATTAATTGTATCATTGTTGTTGGTTATCAAGTCATTTGACCACAAAAAATGGCTTTATTACGCATGGTTTTTATGTCTTGTAAACCGTACATATAGTTATAAGTTATATTAAAAAAATATCGTACAAACATGGACGTGTAAAATCGTATACCAATCGTGTACGTTGTAATACGACACCTATAGTATATATATATAGGCCTATATACATATATATATATTTAAACATGATTCATTAAAAATGAGATGACTGTTCG
>JARUHE010313972.1:0-11847 GCA_031471125.1 Archaeomysis grebnitzkii | reverse complement strand
AAGAATCGGAATCGGCATCGGCCTTTTTTCAAGAATCGGCATCGGAATCGGCCAAAATTTAGGAATCGTCCCAACACCAATATATATATATATAAATGTATGTTTATGTGTATGTGTATGTTTGTATGTGTGTGTTTGTGTGTGTGTGCGTATGTATGTGCGTGTGTATGTGTATATGTGTGTGTGTGTGTGTATGTGTGTGTTTGTGTGCGTGCGTGTATGTGTGTGTGTGTATTTGTATGAACTATGTACAGTAATTATTAAATTGTGAGACAAGGCTTATAAGCAATAGGTTGTACGAGAAAAAGAAAAACCTTAAAACCTTAAAACAGTTTCACACCATGAAAAAACGATCTTCTTTATCTGCACATTTATCAAACAAATCCGGCCTACTTTAACAAATAGATTTTGTTATCAAACTTTGATTAAACCTTTCGTATATATTTTACGTTAATTTGTCTTAAAATTTGTTTACAAAATACTTTTACTAATCAGCCTTAATTATTATTAAATTAATTGAAATAATTTTACATGTTTATTCATGAGTTTCTACAGCTGGTAAACTATAGCTAGGCTTAGATAGTTATATAAAAATGACCAATTAATTGATTGGATGCAAAGACTTGATTTAATATTTCTGGTGAATATGTTCATCATATTTTGGCTACGTAAGTGTGTGCAAACACACATACACATATATGCACAGCAGTTCGCATGTACATACACATATATGCAAAAAAGTGAGCATCCAACGAAAAAATGTAGGTGGAAACAGTTCACAAGAATAGAGAACAAAATTAATCAACTTCTTAAAAAAATAAACACTAAGAAAAGGAAGATAATAAACAATAAAAAAATGAAGAAAAGTAAACAAAAAATAGGAAGAAACATTCAAATAAATATGAATTGAAATCACGTTCGAAACATGTGACACAAATGTTGAATAGAATTTTTTTTCAAAGAAAAAAACATTTCAAAACAAATGTCATCTGGAATACAATGTTTTTCAAAAACAAGAAAAAATATTTCTTTGAAATATAAAATTTTAGTAACAAACATTTCACTTCTAATATTTGTTGTTTTCAATTCTAACTTTAATGTATTCCATGCGACAATAATTATTCCGACGTTAGAAAGTTACGTGAAATCACAATCGAAGACCATGTAAGGTCTTTGACGAAGTATTGCACAACTATTCTGTCATGTGATGCATGCAACAACATTGCAAACATCAACATGGACACGGTCATACAATCGATAATCTCCAGATTTTTGGGGAATGTAAAAATTATGAAACTTTTTATTTCATGGTTGAATCTGGCAATTTTTTTTGTCTAAATTAATGACATTGTTGTCATTGTATGAGAATGATTAAACAAAACTGAACAAACTTTTTAAGAAACTAAAGAACATTATAATTGCAAGCATCATCATCAACGAAAGGCAAGTAAGATTATCATATTTGAGGAGGTTTCTCTCAAGGAGCCACCTCGCCCCGGGTCAGGGCCCAGGGTATTTATATCACATATGGACAGCGGTTTTCATTGGCTTGTTAGAAAGTTTTTTATTCGTTGCCGAGGTTAAGTAACGTTGAAGTGATTGATACCTGAATGGATAACCAAATACTATTTAATATTAAAACTGCGATTGTGATTCACATTCTTAGCTTTGTTAATTGTATGAGGCGAAATAAGGAATTAAAAATCAGTTTTGTTGGTCGCCGAAGTAACAAATCGATGAGAGCAGCAGGCACTGGAAACAATTAGGCAATTAATGTGCTTTATACCCGTAAGCTTTTGTTGAGACCAAAATAATAACGCGCAATAAAAAAGTATTTAAAAATATAAATTGTAACAATAATAATAATTAACAAACATATTGCTTGAACTAAAGACAGATAAAAGCTACCAATGATAAATTAGCATTTTGAATGAAACAAAACATAAATGTATTCTAAAATAGATTGGCCCCAAGATACAAGCCGGGAAATATGATGAGAAGAAAATCTATTTCCCATTTCATTGTCTTGAACTATTATTACTACATTATTATTTATATTATCACCTATATCAAAACATTATCATCTTTGCCAATACTATTACTATTTCTACTAATACTATTAATATTGTTATTAATGCTATTACTATTGATACTATCACTATTAATATTGATACTAGCATGAGTAAAAACTACTAACCAGTACTACGAATATTTATATATTGATATTGTTATTGCAATAGTTAATAGTAACATACATTAGTTTTATTTCTAGTTATCCTTTTTTAAATAAGGATCATTTTGTGTAAAAATACAGCAATTAAAGGAGTAAAACAAACTTAACACATAATTACATTAAAAAACTGCAAACAAGACCAGAATTAACTTTTGTAAACACTTTATTAATCTATTATTGCATGAATAAATATTGCCATACTGCTAAAATACATCAAAGTTACCATCAACCATAACACTTATTGTATATGACGAGTTCGTGTATACAGGAAGTGAACATTCACAAGCAAGCACAAGCAAACATTTCATTGAACATTGGCATTATTGTCAGAATAGGTTGGTGGTTAAAGGGTTAGCGACGGAGAAATGCTTGGCCAGCAAAGGGTTGCTTCATGATTGATGGCAACACGTGATCTTTCTTTATTATTGGCCAAATAAATATATTTTATGCGTCGTTTGATTAATAACAGAAGATCGAATTGATCGATACGTTGTATTATTAGTCTTTGGCCATCTTTTATTATTAATTATAGTCATCATTAACATTACCATTACTATTAATATGTTACTATTAGTATCATCATCATCATTAATATATTTAAATTCTATCACCATTGTTATTATAATTAATATATTCTTATTACTATCATTATTCCCAATATTGGTAGTATTATGATTGTTTTCTGGAGATGGGTTTTACATCTCTTTTATGCAAATTTCAATTAATCCTAATTGTTGAAAGTGTTTTGTATAAAAAGTGAATAAAAATAATTTGAATAGACAAACAATTTATTTTTTTTCTGATATAACTTACTCAATTTTTAGCATAATTTTCATCATTGAATTTCGTTTTTGCACCTATAACAAGAAACTCGAGTTTGTTATTAATTCAACGACGATCATCTATATTATAGAACTTACCTGTCAAATCAAAATAAATTGTTGACAAAAACTTACTGAAATACTGAAATTACAAGAAAAATACAACAATAATTATTAGAAAATTACAAAAAGAAGTTATTAGAACAAACCACAAAGATGACTTACCTTGTGGGATGCACGACATTGTCCTTCATGTCCTGGTACTTGAATAATCCATTTTTATAATTCCTCGAAAAAACACTTTCGTCCAAAGAGATCTTTTTCACCCGATGCTCGCCCGACTCTTTCACTTCGGGCGAGTCATCGTCACTGCAGCCCCACCTGTCGGCAGGAGCCTTTTCGAAGTGCACGGTGGCCCTTCTGTTCCTCCTCCCGGCCAACTTTTTCTTCACGCCACTCATGATTTTGAACCGTTTTTTCGATTGCACCGACGGAAGCTGGTCCGAATACACGTCCGTTTCCTCAATGGTGTCGCAATGTGTATCCTTTTCAGGTAGTGCAGTTAGGGTATCCTTGGGAGGGGTTGAACTCACTTCCGTTTTGTTGTTTTGGACGCACAAGATATCAGGCTGGGTAAGATCAATGCCACTGTCCCTTCTACGTCGCGGGATCCGTGATGGCTCCGGATGGGCGCCATTTTGAACGGAATATTTGTACTTTCGCCGATTGTAGACGGGATCATCGTCAATGGACAACCGACAGAACTTATTGACGATGGCGGCGGCGTATTCTTTCACCTCATTTATGTCACTTGTGACGTCACAATCGAAAGTCTGACTTCTAAAGAGGGATCGACCACCGATACTCAAGGATTTCTTCTTCTTGCTCACCACCTCCTTGAAGCTGCTGCTGCGGTGGAGGTTTTTTGCTCCGGTCTTTGTCTTGTAATGTCGCGTCTCCCTTTCTGAGTCTTCTTTTGCATCAAATGTATCCATTTTTGGTTCTACTTTGGCATAAAATCTGTCTATTTTTGGCTTTTCGTTTGCATCAAAAGTGTTGCCTTGTTCATAGTCATAATGAGAAATGGTTAAACCTTCGTATGTCATTTGGGAGAACTGCATTTCAGGGAAAATAAACTTAGGTTCCTCGATGATAGGAGTTGACGGTGACTCTTCGGGAGTATTCTCTGAGAAAGCTATTATGGTTTCATCCTCACTCACAGAGCACGTGGAGAGCGTCTGGGTGGAGGAAGTGGAAGGGCATTCTGTGAGGTCCTGGTGGTAATTTGAGACACTGTCTACGTCATAATCATCAACGGCATACTCGTTGTCAGAAAAATCTAATTGATTGTCATCTGTGACGGTTGAACATAAAGACTCCTTGTCAGTGTCACCAAGAGATGACCTTTTAATGTGTGTATCGTTGCTTAAATATGGATTACTTGATGACAATTCATCCTTGCTTAAATATTGATTACTTGATGACAATTCTTTGTAGCTATTACGCAGTTCTGACTCCAAAAGCAGTTCTATTGGAATGGGTAGTTGCAGCACGGTGTTAAAACTGCCACTTTTCACACTTGTGTCCAAATAAAACTCTCCGTCGATTGAGCTCAACTTTGAACCGCTTTTGAAAAGGGAAAAATATTCAGCCATCCTTGCAGATGTTAAATCCCACGACATTGGTCTTTCTGTCTTCCTACTTGGCTTTTCAATATTAATATTCGGTAAACTTGGGCACTGTTTTAGGACAAACCTTTTCTCACAAACAATATTTGAACTACTGAATGAGTTATCAATATCGACAGGATGTAGTTTGAATGTATCCTGCTTGGCACTTTGCAACGATTGATTATTTTCATACAAATTTACATTTCTATTTACCAAAAATTCTTTTTTAAGGGTTTCGTACAATTTTTTAAAGTTATAATTCATGTTCAAACACAAAGTTTCACTTATGCAAGACGAACTTTTATTTATAAATAGAAATCGAAGCCGATTTGTTTGATGGCATCCATTACACAGATTGTCTTTGAATTCAAATGTGTTTACTCTGACGTCACGATTGACTAAATTTGGTAAGCTCCGTACCTTAAATTTAGGTCGAATGTCTTGGCCATGAAACAAAGGACAATCCAAGTGCATTGTCTTCGCATTTTCACATTTCCTAAACAAAGCCGAAAATTTATTCACATCTACCTCTGAAGGAAATTCGTTTGTTTTTATTCTATTTGTATTTTCACTCAGAAGGTCATTTTCATCCGTATTTAACATTTCGGTTTTCTCACGTTTGTGTGAAATTAGTTCTTCGCTAAAAGTAATTTCATCTTTACTTGATTCTTTTGTGTCTTTATCAGGTCCTTCTTCGTCGTCTCTTTGTAAATTAGAAACAAATGATTGATTTGCATTCATATTGTGGACAAACTCATTACTTTGATCTTGTTCCTCTTCATTCAGTTGTGTGTTTAATGCTTTATATTTCTCACTTTGATTTTGTACGAACTTTTCTTCTACTATTTCATCGCCCGTTTCATCTGAATCAATTATAGTTAAAACTTCTTGTATTTCATCAGAGTATACATCAAATTCAGTTTGCATGACAAAACTTTTTAATTTAATGCTATTGTCTTCTATTTCAGCATCAACGGTGTCAAATTTCTCTTTCAAACAAACTTTTGTTGAATTAAATTTCTCTTTTTCAATCGATATTGAATATTTATCGGGAACACTTAATTGATTTTCTTGCTCAGTTACTTCACTTTGAGCCTCATGTGAGATCTTTGAATATTTAGTTGTTGACTCAGAAAATGGATAAGACGTATCTTTTGCATCCGATGATTTATTTTCTACATCAGATAACGATTTTAAGTGGTTTAAATTTTGTAAAGTTGAAATTGGTTCTTTAGATATTATTCTATCATCAAACGAAAATGTTGTACTAATATTTGTGTCCGATTTCTTAGAACTGCAGATTTTAGGACTTTTACAGATATCAGAGGTTATTATTCTGCAAGCTTGCACAATGCTGTCCTTTAGAATCTCTGAATTCCAAACTTCAATTACAGATTCAAAATTATGATTACTATTTTGCCTGACTTTGTCTTCAAGATTTTTATGAAGAT
Source organism: Archaeomysis grebnitzkii (assembly GCA_031471125.1). Lineage (NCBI taxonomy): Eukaryota > Metazoa > Arthropoda > Malacostraca > Mysida > Mysidae > Archaeomysis > Archaeomysis grebnitzkii. Next base: position 5,672 of record JARUHE010313972.1, on the reverse strand, counting down.
ACTCATTGGTTGATTTCACAATATTTTTTGGCTTCGATGTCTCATTACAGAATGGCTGGTCTTTTGTATTTTCAAATGAGCAATATGCATCAGACTTCTTTTCGTCTGAACTACTTAGAGACAAATTCAACTCATCTTTAATTGACATTACTGACGATTCCTTTGTTTCCTCAACTAAATTAATATTTTTATCGATATTGTCACTCACATAAAATGATTCATTGAAGTTAATTCCACTCAAATAGTTTGTACCAACATGCAAATCAAGTCCATTTTGTGAGATTATAATGTTTTCTGTGTATCCTCTATCTACAACATCTTCACTATGCAGACTTGTATTGTTACAATCATCGGGTAGTATGTTATTTGCATTACTTATTGACTCTTCTAGACAATTTTCAACATTATTATCACCACGATCATCGCCGTAATCATCGTCACCATCATCATCGTCATCGTCATTACACATTACGAATATAGCTTCACAAACTAATCCTGTGTCGTCAATTATAACTTTGGTGGAGAACATTTCAGGATGATAAACATTCGCATTATCGAAAGAAGAAGAAGTGTTTAGATGAGAGTGGTCCTCAAACTCGGTGACCTCAATAGAGGGTATGTCGAGAGGACAATTCTCGGTATTAGCAGCATCAGATACTGACATGGAAGGATTCTCTTTGTCATTTCTTTGTGTGTTATCATCAGCCAATCTGCTAAGATCATGGTTTGACGTATAAGACAAACTAAGGTGGTCTGCATCAACTTCAAATGGACAATCTTGGGAAACTGTTAAGCCATTTTCATTTTCTAATAGATTCACATCACTAGCCAGTAGTCTATCGTGTCGAGCATTATTTTCGTTTTCTGTTTCCCTACTTTGATACATTTTATTTATTTCTACTTTGTCTATGCATATCAATGTCTCATACTCAACATTTTCTAGAGTATCATTTATCTCATGTTTTTCTTTTTCAACAATGTCGAAATTACTTTTGTTGGCATCAAAGTTCTCTTCTTCTTTGAAGAGAGCATTCGCTTTCTCTTCATCATTTTCAACAAATGTTGAAGTAGTTTCTTTGTTTTCAACATGATTTTCGTTTTCCATTTTAGTTAAATGAACATCAACATTTTCGCGATCAATTTTATCCTCATCTACAAGCTCACTCTCCTCTCTCATGTCCATAACATATTCCACTTGATCGTCATCGTTGAAAGATACCATGACGTCATCACTGACATCCAAAGCTGTGTCGTCCTTTCCTTCTTCGTAACTTTCGGAATTGCTGAACACAAAATCCGCGTCCGACCCATACTCAATGAGGACCTCTTGGCCTTCCGCTAATTTCTCCGCTTCCGAGGGACTTAGATCCTCATAGGAACATCCCACCATCCCGTGCATCTCGAAAACCTCGCTGCCCCAGGAACTGCTGTTGTCCATGTCGGGGTAAATGTCGCTCACCTTTAACATGTTGTTCGTGGGAGATGCGGCGCCTGTGCCTTTCTCCAAATTTACATTACGATCATCAAAATTTTCGAAACCAATATCTAAAGATTGATCATTGTTTTCTACACAATTATCTTGTATGTCATATACTTGTATACAGTTTACATCTTCTAAAACAATACATTCCTTGATCAAATCAGAAGAGATTTTGGTTTCTGATTTTATAGAATTTTGTTGTGGTTTATAATTTTTTGGCAATGGATTACCATTAATATCAACATAAGTGATATCATTAGAATCACTGATACTTTCGTTTCCACGAAGTGTTGCGTTCACTTGTTCACTATTATAATAATCTGCTTCATTTGAAACATTTGGTTGAAGTTGGTGGTTAAAAGAATCATTTTCACTAATGACAGAATCAAAAAATAGCAAAACCTCTTCTTCTTTACTTTTTAAGGAATTTTCACTGGATTGTAAAATTGGACTAGAATTTTGTTCTTTGGAAAGGGGGGCTTCAGGTAGCGTATTAATGGACACTTCAAAGGTTTCATCATGACTAGAATAAACCAAATTAGATGGCGTTTTTTTATTTTCCTTTTGAGAGTGTTGTTCTACAGAATGAAAAATCAAATCATCAAACCTATTGTCATTATTTGTCAAAAACATTTCGCCTTCAACTAACAAATCTTTAGATTCATTTGAATCATCTTCAATATTTTTAGCTGCGAAACTTTCGTAATTGTTATCCAAGCCTTCGTTTTCTGTCTCCACAACCCGATTAGTTTCGTCAGATTCTTCCAAACATTCTATAATTGCATTTGCAATGTCAATTGACAATTTAGAATTACCATTTTCACAATTTTCTATTTTCTCTTCAGCATCTACAACTGATAGTTCTGATTTTGTGTTAGCGTTATATTTTGAAAGAATTTCTATTTTCAATTGCTGGGTGGATTCATCATTTGTAGACTGATCATTGTCATTAATATCGAAAATTTTCGATATTTGATATAGAGTCGAGTCTCTATTTGAATATATGTTTGTACTTTCAATGCCATTTTTAAATTTCATTTGTGGAAGTTGAATATCTTCTTTTTCAAGTAGACTCGAATCTTTTAGTTTTATATAATTATTTTGTAAAGAAATAATGCCATTATTTTCTGTTTCTCGATTGTCTCTACATAGGTCTTTTGTATTGGTTTTATCCACTTGTGCGATACTAAGATCCTCATGCAAAGAAGACAACACATCATTTTCAATAGGATCATCCGTATGTTGTCCTCCTGTGTCAAGTACCAAAGATATGGGAGGAAAGTTACATGTTTCAATAGATTCTTTTTCTGAACTTTCATGTTTTGTTTTAGGTGATACACATTCAATGGAACTAGTTCCTAAGCCATTTAATTCCCTGTTTTCAATGGAATTTGTGCCAATGAACTCTGTCTCATTATTTATACTAGTTTCGTCTTTCTTTTTGATTTCTGAGTTACATTTTAAGAATTCACAATCCTTACCTGAGCTACTCACACATGAAGAAGATGTTTTTAGTCTGTCAGGTTCCTCAGCGTTATCGTTACTTTTATCTTTTTGAAGATTTACATTTTTGAATTTTTCATTATTTTTTGTAGTAAAATCGAAGGTACTTTCAACATTTGTGGAGGATTTTATTTCACACACATTTTGTTGCACATCACTAAATTCAGAATTCAGACTTGATGAAGATCTATCATTATCATCTTCATCATCATCAATGCCATCGTCATAAAAATCATTGAAGCTGGTCACTCCAACATCGTCTTGGTCATCGGCATACAACTGAGAGGGTAAAATATATTGGTCATAAATTTCCACCGGTCTCCTTTTGCGTTTACGGTTTGCTCGCCATTTTTTATTCTTTATGTATTTCTTGGTTAGGAGAGTTTGCTCACCATACTCCTCCACCGGGTGGGTTTGGTCTGCCTTCTCAGCATCTTCATCTCGAATCTCCTTTATGGAGTAAAGAGGTCTCGAGATGAAGCTTCTTTTGAAGGAACACTTCCTCTTGTTCGCATTTTCAACATTTTCTTTCGTTAAACTTTCATTCGGATTTTCATTACTTGTAAAATTCTCCATAATATGATAAACTTATCATATTAAAAATTCATAATTTTAGATTAAACATTATTCGTTTTTATTATTATAATCTGTAAATAAAAAATGAAAGGTTAAAAGTTGTAGATTTAATTTAATTTTTGAGTTATTGTTTATATAATTATTGTAAGCAAATATTTCAATTTATCATTTATGTTTAGTTCGGATATTTATTTATAAACATTTCATTTTACATATCTAACGCAATACTTCACGTATGAGTCGAGATTTGACAATCTAGACGAAATTAAGTTAAAGCCAAAAAATTACATAATTAAATAATTAAATAATTAATAAATAATAAAGTAAAATAATAAATAAAATAATTAAATAATTAATAATTAAATTAAATAAAAAATTAAATAATTAAATAATTAATAAATTCATATGCCTATAACATGTTCATAAACCAAATATAATTATGTCTTTTCAAATTAAATATAAAAACAACTAACAAATTATATATTTAAAAACATATTTAGTTGTATTATATATAATCATATTTGCATTGTAATTTTAATGAGATGAAACTACAAACAAAATTATTTTATGGAATAAAAGTTTATAAAATAAAAGTTAGTTTCATAATAACAATGGCAAAATATTTTTATTTGCATAAACAAGTTCAAAAACTTTTTTAAACCGAAAGTTTAAAAATGAACAACAGACAATATCAAACTTTTAACATAATCTAAAAACTTTTTTAAAGGAACTTCATGCAAACAATTCAGTTCTGCTTTAGGCTGAAGCTTCAGTTACTGTAATTTATACTTTTCTAAAAAGTTTTACAACAGTGATCTTTAGTTATTATTCAAGAAATCTTTCAAAATTAATTTAACTATATTTATTAATAAGTTTTTCTTTTTAAGTGAACTAAAATTAAGGAGCTATGCATATATTCAAGATTATTTAAGACGTACATAGCTAAAAAAATTAATTATAACCAAAAAGAATAAAACAATTATTTTTATTAACATATTAAATTAATATAAAAAGTTACCCTAATTTAAAAATTAATTGTTCATCACGTGGCTATCCAACGATGAGTTTTTGCTTTTTATGAAAACATATTTTCTTTCAATAAAACTTTTAATTTTGTGAAGCCTAAAGTTATTTATGAAATAAAAAAATCAATAAAAAATAACACTTGCCAAAAATGATAAATAAATAAATTTTAATCAACTAAATTGACAGACCAGAATTATTTTCTCATCATTTTTTAAAAAGAAACAATAAAAAATAAACAACGCTGGAGAAAAAAAGAAACTGAATTAAAAAAACAACGTAACAGGAAAATTAAGCAAAAAGAAATGCAGAAAGAAATTGAATAAAAAACTAGAAACCTAAATTGAATTAAAAAAACATAGATTGTTGCTCCCAAATAAAAGTATATCACCATGAACAACAAATAAAAGTAGTGGTATAGTGAATTGAAACCATATTTTGAAGATTGTAACTTATTTATGATTAAGGACAGTTTAATTTCTTGATAAAGGAAAACATCAAGTAAGAATTCATATAACTTAGGCCTATGAGTGACGCATTACTGTCTCTTTTGCCTTTTTTAAAACTTATACTTGATATTTATAATTGATGTTTCCACTATGGTTGATAATCGTTTGGTTGTCAACAAAATTTAAAATTTAAAATTGATTAATTAAAGCAGTAAAGTAAATATAAAAAACATTTTAATTTTATTCATTTGTTACTTAGTTGATAACAGCTTTCCTAAAATGATAAAATAGAATTTAAACAAAATATTTATATTAAACCATAATTATGTGTAAAATAAATTAATATTGAATATTAAACCATAATTATTTATAAAATAAATTAAATTAATATTAAATATTAAACCATAATTATGTATAAAATAAATCAAATTAATATTGAATATTAAACCATAATTATGTATAAAATAAATTAAGTTAATATTAAATATTAAACCATAATTATGTATAAAACAAATTAAATTAATATTAAATATTAAACCATAATTATGTATAAAACAAATTAAATTAATATTAAATATTAAACCATAATTATGTATAAAACAAATTAAATTAATATTAAATATTAAACCATAATTATGTAT
>JARUHE010313961.1:0-11849 GCA_031471125.1 Archaeomysis grebnitzkii | reverse complement strand
ATAAACACATAAAATATAATTGTTGGCCGACCTTCAAACTGAGTGCAAAGAACTATTGAGTGAAAGTATTTTTTCAAGTTTTCCTCATTTCAAACAAACAAACGAACGAACAAACATTAAGGTTAAACGCATTCTAGGTATTTCCATGCGTTAGGTACGGTTCTGGGAGTTTTCGTTGTTCTTTTGGTTCTAGTTTTGGATTTTATTGCGTATTAGTTTTAAATGAAGTTCTGTCTATAGAATGTGATGAGTCATGTCAGTTCTGTTTCGGTTTACCTTGAGGACTTTCCGAGTTTAGAACTTATAGACAATTTTAGGCTTATGTTTGACCTAATTTCATCATTATTATTATCATTGTTATTTTCATTGTTACTATTATTACTATTTTCATCATTATTACTATTATTTTCTTTGATAGTATTGTTAACATTATTTGTATTATTATTGTTATTATTATTTGTATTGTTATTAAAGAAAATTAAAATACATGGAAGTATAGATGTTGATTATGACTATGATGATAGTAAACAATAATAATAACTGTTCATTACTATTAGAACAACCATTATTATAAATATCTTAACTTTTACTGGTAATATTATTATTACCATTATTATTATAAATACTATTAATATTATTGTTTTTTTACTGTTAATATTGTTATTACTATTATTATTACAAATAATATTAGTATTATTGTTTTTTTTACTGCTAATATTATTATTACCATTATTATTACAAATAATATTAGTATTATTGTTTATTTATTGTTATTGTTATTAGAATTTATTTTATATTGTTCTCATAATAAATGCTATTTATAGCCGAGGTAACGAGAGTTCAATGGAAAAACCAATCGTAGTAATTACAAGTATTGTAATTATAATAAATATAATCATTATAATTGTTATTTTAATAAATATAATCATTATAATTGTCATTTTAATAAATATATTCATTATAATTGTCATTTCAATAAATATAATCATTATAATTGTCATTATAATAAATATAATCATTATAATTGTCATTTTAATAAATATATTCATTATAAGTGCATTTTAATAAACATAATCATTATAATTGTCATTTTAATAAATATACTCATTATAATTGTCATTTTAACAAATATAATCATTATAATTGTCATTATAATAAATATAATCATTATAATTGTCATTATAATAAATATAATCATTATAATTGTCATTTTAATAAATATAATCATTATAATTGTCATTTTAATAAATATATTCATTATAATTGTCATTTTAATAAATATAATCATTATAATTGTCATTATAATAAATATAATCATTATAATTGTCATTTTAATAAACAATCATTATAATTGTCATTTTAATAAATATAATCATTATAATTGTCATTATAATAAACATAATCATTATAATTGTCATCATAATAAATATAATTGTTATAAACATAATTTTTATAACCATAATTCAACGAAAAAACAAATAAAACTTAGTTTGTTCATCAACAAATAATAATAGCGATTATTTTATTTAAAGTATATAAAATAAAAACATTTCATAATCTTCAAAATAAGTGAACTTCAAAATAAATTGTCCATAATTGCACAATTATTTTTTACATATAACGAAAAACATCAAAAAAGTTGGACTGTTGAAAAAAATCGAATATTTTTTACAACTTGACTCTTTAACTCTTATTTCTTGGGCGATAGTGTCTTACTCAGGGTGGTGAATAAATGGTCATTCTAAGCAATTGAATTTTACACGACATTAATACGATTATATACGATCTAATACGACTTTACAATCGTATACTATCTTCCACAGCAATCTTAGAGGACTTTAGTATGATTATTTACGAACTTACACGACTTTGACAAGATTTTGTACGATTGTACACAATTTTAATACGATTATATACGATCATATATAATTTTAATTCAACCTAAGAGAGTGGCGGGAAAATTAGCGTTGAACCTAAGAAAATGGCGGGAAATTGTTGTTAATCTGAAGAAACTAGCGGGAAAATTAGTGTTGAACCTAAGAAAATGGCGGGAAAATTGTTGCTGAACTGAAGAAAATGGCGGGAAAATTATTGTTGAACCTTGGTGGAGGAAAGATCAACGAACGAGACCAGGGCTGAGCCTCACTTTCTCCATCGGAAGGTCGCCGGAGTCGCTCTGGGTTACTCAATTGATCTTCCATTCAATGCAGTAAATGCACTTTTACACACTTAATGCACTTATTAATGTGGAACTGCACTTGAATGTAGTTAGGACTAGATAACTATACTTAAGGACACGTAACTGCACTTAACTGTAGTTAAGACTAGTTAATTGTATTTAAGGATACATAACTGCACTTAACTGTAATTAGGACTAGTTAACTGTACTTAAGGACATGTAACTGCACTTAACTGTAGTTAAGACTAGTTAACTGTACTTAAGGATACGTAACTGCACTTAACTGTAATTAGGACTAGTTAACTGTACTTAAGGATACATCACTGCACTTAACTGTAGTTAGTGCTAGTTAACTGTACTTAAGGATACGTAACTGCACTTTGAATCAGTAGCTACAACTTAACTATAATTTGGGATACGTAACTGCACTTAACTGTACTTATGAATATGTAACTACACTTGACTGCAATTGCGAGTACACAACTGCATATAGCTGAACTTAAGAATACGTAATTGTGCTTAACTGTACTTAGGAATACGTAATTGCATTTAGTTGCACTTTGAATATGTAACTGCACTTTTAATACATGACTGTACTTGCAAATATAAAAGTATACTAACTACAGGTCTGTATTCTATTATTAGTCAACAAAAAAGTTGAACTTATGCTTACTTAACTGTACTTATTAGCGCTTAATTGTAATTGTTTGCACTTAATATTTATTAATATTTATTTTAAATAACAAACTGCACATTAAGTCGGTCCCTGAGCATTTTGGTCTCTCCTCAGAGATTTTTAACATTGAAGATATTTTTAAAGTATCGCTCTTGGAGGTAAACTAAACAAATTATTATCTAGTTTAGCTCTTTACCACAGACCCAAAAGTTCACACACTTGGAGTGGTCCATAAAAAAACTTGTGATGAACTGTACTGATAAAGATTGGACTAGGTATGAACATAGTACCTAACGATGGAAACCTAACTCATAAATATTGTAATTGTAAAATATAAAGACCTAACTTGATGTAACAAAGTTTACTTTGTTAAAGAATTTAAATATACTTATGAATGTTTGGTTTTAGTTTACAACATTCAATCATACATACGACCGATTATTTGTACTTGAAGATATCTAATTGTATTTATCGACATTTTAATCTACTTATGAAACCGAAATATGTTCAACAGCATTTGATTATACTTGTGAAGACTTGGTTAGAAGTAAACCTGACTACACTTATACATATAAATAAATAAATAAATAGCTACATAAATAAACAAATAAATTTAGGAATAAATAAATAAACATATAAGAAAATAAAGAAAACAAATAGATAAATAAATAAATAAATGTAGGAATAGATAAACAAACATATAACCAAATAAACAAACAAATAGATAAACAAACATATAAGCAAATAAACAAATACATAGATAAACAAACATATAAACAAATAAACAGATAAAAAAACATATAAACAAATAAATAAACTAGTAAATAAACGTAATTGCACACAGAAAAGCAAACAGTTAAAAATAAATATTTCAATTGAAGCTGTCATTATGTTAATGAAAATAATTTTTCAGATTTGTAAATAATAAATTATAGTTTTACAAACAATATTTAAGTTTGTTTAGGTACGTGTATTAACAGAACGTACTAACGATCGAACGAACGAACGAACGAACGAACGAACGAATGAACGAACGAACGAGAGAGAGAGAGAAAGAACACGCACACACACACACACACACACACGTTTTCCTCTGTATGAAAACGACTGAGCATGTATTTATGTGCATAGGCATATTAATGCAAGAAAATTTCTTGTTATGTAAGTATACATTGTTTCAGTTTGCTATGCATGCGTTAACATGCATCACTGTGAATGCATTACCATGTGCTATAATTTGTGTGTGATTATCGTATGTTGTTGAACACATGCGTTATTATTTAAACATATATTCGTGAATAGTAACTATTCAATAAAACTGTTTTTGTTCAATGATATACGAATCAAGTCGATTATTTGGGACTTTAATAGCGTCCTTTTCAGTTATTCAAGCGTGAAGCTATTTTATTAAATATTTTTATCTACGGCTTGACTTCATATCAAAAACATGTTATGCAATCAAGAATTATCCTTGGTCATAAGTAGTATGTGTGTGCATTTATGCGTACACATGTGCGTGTGTATATATGCGTACATGTGTAGGTTTACATATACTACCAAAGGATATTATATGGCACATAAATTATGTTACGACATTCTAAATAAATAGTAAAGTAACACATACAATCATGGAAAAAAATTTGCCAAGTAGTTCTTTGGTATCGCTACGAAGAACAATTGAAATAAGGTACGATACCATTCATACCAAAGTGTTACATACCTTTCTTTGGTATCGTTGCCATAAAAACAATTAAAATAAGCTACAATACCGTTCATACCAAAACGTTACATAAAAGTAATTCTTTGGTATCGTTGCTAAAAAAAACAATTAAAATAAGCTGCAATACCTTTCATACCAAAGCATTACATAAAAGTCATTCTTTGGTATCGTTGCACAATTAAAATAAGGTATAATACCATTTATACCATAACGGTACATACAATTCTTTGGTATCGTTACCATAAAAACAATTAAAATAAGGTACAATACCATCCATACCAAAACGTTACATACAATTCTTTGGTATCGTTACCATAAAAACAATTACAATAAGGTAAAATACCATTCATACCAAAACGTTACATAAAATAGTAACCACCGACAGACTGTTACATCACAGGACACGTAGCCTAACGTATCGGTTACTATGTCAGCTGATCAATAACAGTGTTGCAGCATTTCCTGATTGTTACCTAACTGAAATATAAGTAATTGTTCATTCTACCTTTATTACTACTGGTACTATTATTACTAGTATTACTATTACTAGTATTACTATTACTAGTATTACTATTACTAGTATTACTATTACTAGTATTACTATGTGTACTATTATTACTAGTGTTATTATTGATAGTATTACTATTGGTACTAATATTACTAGTATCATTACTTACCACTCCAACCACTACTACTACTACTAATGACACTATTGCTACTATCACTATTACTAACATAACTACTACTATGACTAACATTACTTATATTACTGCTATTCTAGTACTATTACAACTATTACTGTTATTACTAGTACTATTACTACAGCACTATTACTATTTACAATACAATTGCAATTATCTATCTATATTACTACTTATACTATTACTGTCGTTGTAACTATAGTATTTATATGTATTATCAACATTGTTAATTTAATTGCTATAATTATTAACATTATTACCATTAACATTAGTATAGTTTTGCAAGTAAGAGCAATATTAATATTGAAAAATCTTGGTCATCAAAATAAAATATAAATTTGTTTTTAACATAATACATTTATTTTATGTAGATATGAATTTTTCCCATATAATACAACTATTGCACTATTACTACTACTACTACTACTACTACTACTACTAATAATAATAATAATAATAATGATAGTAATAATAATAATAAATCGCAATAGTAAGTGGTAATAAAAATAACAAATTTTCCACACAGCTTTTAATATATTTTAGTCCATGTGGCATATTTAAATTGTTTCAGGGCTATAGCTTCGCTATCAATTAAAAATTAAAATAAAATGTAAATTAGAGATTTGTTATCACATATCTGTTTTCTCTCCAAGATAACCGATATGGTTCAGATATGTTATCTGGCATTGGGCAAGCGATTCACAAGCAAACCATAATGTAATATCAAAAATACATGTGTGTGTTTGTTTGTTTGTGTGTGAGCGTGTGTGTAAGTGTGTGGGCGTGTGTGTAAATGTGTGGGCGTGTGTATAAGTGTGTGTAAATGTGTGGGCGTGTGTATAAGTGTGTGTGCGTTTATCCACGCAATACGGCGAACATAAAATAACTATAGATTGATGCAAATATTAGAAATATTGTCTGTGAAATTAAAGGTATTGCATATTTGAACCTGAGTTTTGTTGTGAAATTGGTTGACTATTACATTTTGAGGGCAAATACTTTCGTTGGTTGGTCAACTTTTTTTTTACATATATTGACATTCATTATTACATAAAAGCAAATATTTTGTTAAGATACATTTGGAAATTAATTTAAAACTCCGCATTTACGTAATATTTGTTTTACATATAAATTTATTTTATATACATACATGCATACACATATATTTTATATATTATATATACAGTATATATATTATATAAACAGTATATATATTATATATACAGTATATATATTATATATACAATATATATATTATATATACATATATACAAATGTATAATATAAGTATGTATTTCTATTTGTACACAGGGCATTGAACAAATTAAAATTCTAATTAGGCCTATTTTTCTACCTTTTTCATTCCCTATAAAATATGATAACGAGTCGTATAAAATAATGATTATAGGTGTGTGTTAGAGGGTAATCATTTGTTGTGTCAAGGGGTTATAAACGGTTATGTGTTACAGGGTGACAAATGGTTGTGTTACATGGTGACAAATGGTTGTGTTAAAGGATAATACGGTAAAGGGTAATCATTTGTTCTGTCAAAGGGTAATCATTTGTTCTGTCAAAGGGTAATAAAAGGTTATGTGATAGAGGGTCACAAATGGTTGTGTTGTGTAAAGGGTAATAAATTGTTGTGTTAAAGGGTAATGAATTGTTGTGTTAAATGAAAATAAGGTTATATGTTAAAGGGTAATAAATTGTTGTTTTAAAGGGCAATAAGGTTATGTGTTTAATGACTATAAGCTTATATGTTGAAAGGTTATTGGTTAAAGGGTAATAAATTGTTGTGTTAAAGAGTAATAAGATAAGTTTTTTTTTGCAATAAGGTTATGTGTTTAATGACAATAAGGCTATGTGTTAAAGGGCAATATAAGGTTGTGTGGAAGGATAATAATTTGCTGTGTTAAAGAGCAATAAGATTATGTGTTAAATGAAAAAAAGGTTGTGTTAAATGAAAATAAGGTTGTGTTAAAGGGTAATAAATTGTTGTGTTAAAGGGCAACATAAGGTTATGTGTTAAAGGGCAACATAAGGTTGTATGGAAGGGTAATAATTTGTTGTGTCAAGGGGTTAACAATACAAATAATCAGCAACTCTCACCTCAGTTCATTGATGTGTTTTAATGAATTAAAAAAGTTTTTTTACACTCGACAACAATTTCCTAAAATGTCTGATGACGTCACCAGGTTGAATAATTAGCTTTGGTGACGTCATAATGGAATCTATTTTGACTTTACATGGAAATTAAATTACAAACATTTTGCTTTCATTCAACGAAGTTTGGGTTTTGGTGGTGTTGGTGAAGGTGGTGAAGGTATTGGTTGTGGAGGTGGTGTTAGGGGGGTGTTAGGGGTGGTGTTAGGGGTGGTGTTAGGGGTAGTGTTGGTGGTGGTGTTGGTGGTGGTGGTGTTGGTGGTGGTGTTGGTGGTGGTGTTGGTGGTGATGGTGTTGGTGGTGGTGTTGGTGGTGGTATTGGTGGTGGTGATGGTGGTGGTATGGTGTGATGATGGTGATTATGTAAGTTTGAAATGGTAGTTTTAGTGGTGTTAGGTATTATGGTGTAGGGTATTATAGTGTAGGGTATTATGGTGTAGGGAATTAAGGTGGTCGTTGATAATGATGACAGTGGTGTTGGTGTTAATAGCTTTGGTGTAGACGATTGTTATAATGATAATGTTGAAGATCATGGTTATGGTGGTGCTAATTGTTGAGATATTGAGAAGAATGATGGTTGTGATGTTGAAATTAATGGTGATGTTAAAGTGAAGATTGCTGATGGTAAATAACGATACTTATGATAATGATCATAATAATGATAATGATGATTATAATGATAATGATGATAATGATGATAATGATGATAACGATGACAATAATGATAATGATGATAATAGTGGTAATAATCATAATAATGGTAACAATGATATTTTTTTCTACATTCGCACAAAAACTGGAATACAAAGCCAAGCAAGTATGACCAAAAAATAGGTGCGATATAAATATTCTCAACTGTGTTGTATTATTGTGTAACAACTCCCCTACAAGAATGACAAACTATTCAACAAGTAGTGATTGCAGGGTGCAACAACCACAATCAACATTTTAATTCAGAATATTGGCATCATCAGAATAAAAAACAAAAACCAGGATATGAGTTAGACGAAAATCACAGAAAAATCGTCCACATTTATTGAAGAATAACCAAAAGCGCGGAATTTTGCACACCTGAAGAAACGTCGACAAAAAAAGTGCATCGTCATCATGCCATTGGTTCCTGATTAGCCAATCAGCATCTTAGGTCAGGTGAGCTTAGCCTTGAGGTCATTGTAAGGTAATGAACCCGACACGAAATTGATCTAGAATGTTGCGGGCACAAATGGGAATATTTTTATAATAATTATAACAAACTACTCAATGAAGTCTTCAGCGCTTCACATTTTTATACCATACTATTATTACCCATATTAAATAATGTGTTCCATAGGGATATATATTTCTTGCATACACCTACTCAGAGGGTAGTATATATTAAGTGAATCATTATTATGTCAGTTTGTAAGGCTAGCATATGGCATCATGCCTTATTTTATCTATTCTCATCATGACATTGAGCAACAAATATGGAACCATCCTGGTTCGCTTATCTATAGGACTGTTACACTAGCGTTTGAACCAGACTAATTTTATTTCATGTAGTTTGCAGTTTGTATTTAGGGTTTTCAACCTCCATCCAGTACCTAAAGCATCGTTGTGTGCCACAAACTTGAATAATCTGCGTAGTTATAGCCATGGGTAACACAATCAACATCAGGCATTTCGAGTGCCTAGTTAGATAGGGGCCAAAAAGGGGGACGGGCAAATGATGGCAAAAGGGGGAGGAGTTAAGGGGATGCCCCTCCCCCCAATGCTACGTACTACCACCAAATTTCAGGTCAAGGTTAGATGAAAGTAGTATTTAACCATCCAACGCATGGGCATTTTTTCCAAAGACTAAACTACGTTCGAATTACTATTGAAATTAAACCTTATGCGTATGACTAATTTTTTTGTTGAACTGGAGATTTAAAACTATTTGAAGAAATTGGCAAACTCGAAAACAAGTTGCGTTTACCGGACGTAAAATCTACGATTACTAGAACATGCATGTTGTATTATGCATTTACCAAACTCAAACTATGATTGAGTTAACCGGACAGAAACATAAGATTAGTAAAACACAAATACCTTTACCGAAAAACTACGTTAACTAATAAACAAATACAATTACCGAACACAAAATCTACATTTACAAGAAGAAAAATAGTATTGCATTTAAATGTATAAAACCTACAGTTACTGAAGCAGAAATAAATTTATCTTTACGAGACAAAACTACATTTATCAAATACAAAAAAAAACATCATTGGCTATTCAAGATCAAGTAAACACAAATATATCTTTTATTTTGTGTTATTAGATTGATTAATAAATATCAAAGCGTTTCAAACTGTTAAAATGTTTGTTCAACTAACTGAAACAAGAATAGAACAAACTTTATATTTTTTGTAATATTTATAAACAACTGTCAACACTTTTTTATGCAATGTTTGATTTTACGTTCCTAGGCTATTCATGTTTATGCTAAACCTGTGTTTGATGTATCCATTGTAGACAGAAAAGTGTTGACTAAGTCACATAAGTCACATAAGTTGACTAAGTCACTTACCATTGAAAACAATCTTATTCATTAAAGTCAAACTGACTTTGTTAAAAATATTATTTTCAGTTTTTAAATCACTTTGTTTTGCAATGCTCGAACAAATTTTGGTTTTTGTTTGTTGAAAAAAAAGCTAGCATACAAATTAAACACAAGTAATTGTAGTTTTACAATAATAATAATTAATGTCATTACTATTATTATCATAACAATAATTATTATGCTAATTATATTTGTTATAGTACCTAATCACTATTACTATTTTTATTATTGTGTGAGCGTTATCATCATCATCGCCATTGTTACATAAATAATAACAACAATAACAAAAATATTGTTGTCAATGTATGTAGTTTTTGGACGCGCATGCGTATTTGTGCGTGCCTTTGTGCAAAAGTATTCATAGGTAATTGTGCGTGTTTGTGCGCATGCGCGCGTATTTGTAAAATTCCGCGTGACGTCACACGCAAATGAGATCTTATTTGTTTTAGCGGGAAATTTGAGGTCGTTGAATGAACTGTTTCATAAGACGATTCGACCTTCGGCTGATGATGATGGCTGATGCACAGTCACGAACCGTTCGACATACTTCTTATGCAATGATGGTGATGATGATGACATTATTCATAATGCAATGGTAATGATGATGGTAATAATGATGATGACATTCATAATGCAATGGTAATGATGATGGTAATAATGATGATGGAAATGATGATGATGGTAATGATGATGGTAATGATGATGATGGTAATGATGATGGTAATGATGATGGTAATGATGATGGTAATGATGATGGTAATGATGATGATGGTAATAATGATGATGGTAATGATGATGATGACATTGATAATGCAATGGTAATGATGATGGTAATGATGATGATGGTAATAATGATGATGGTAATGATGGTGATGACATTATTCATAATGCAATGGTAATGATGATGATGACATTTCTTAATGCAATGGTAATGATGATGATGACATTCATAATGCAATTGTAATGATAATAGTAGTGATGACGATGATATTTTTCATAATGCAATGATAGTAATGATGATGACGATGATGATGATTAATGATGATGATGATTTCAATGATAATGCAATGGTAATGATGATTACATTAAAAATAATGTAATGGTAATGATGATAATGGTGATGATGATATTAATCATAATGCAATGATGATAATGATAATTGGGATGATAATAATGGGGATGATAATGGTGATGATAATAATGATAATGATATTTATAATAAAATTGATAATAATTGTTACCATAATAATATTAATAACAGTCAAAATGACAGCAATAACAGTACTGATAATTATAAAAATAATAAGAATGAAAATAATAGTAACATTAACACTAATAATAATAATAAATATACTAGTAATACTAACAAAACATTGTTAGTTAATGTTTTTTTTACCAGAAACAAGGAAGACGATAAAGCATAGGAAAAAGGAAGCAAAAACGTAAAGGAATTAAAGTGCACTTTAAAATAACCGAAACCCTAACTAAAAAAGTAAAATAAACATAAAAACAGGTTGTTTTGTCCAAATAAAATACAATCATCAAAATACCAAAGATCTTTAAACAAATTAGTTGGTAAATGTTAAACAAAAATGAAAGACAAAATTATATGACACTGAGGTTGTGTTTAAGTATTGCAGATGAAAAATGTAAACAGTTGCCACATTTTCACTGAGTTTACATAATCCTTTCTCGACCGCACTTTTCTTGATTCAATCAACTTTGTTGTGATTCAATCAACTTTTTTGAGATTAAATCAACTTTTTGTGTGTCAATCAACTTTTTTTGTGATTCAATCAACTTTTTTGTGATTCAATCAACTTTTT
>JARUHE010313950.1:0-11849 GCA_031471125.1 Archaeomysis grebnitzkii | reverse complement strand
AATTTGAATTTTATAGTGATTTAAAAAATGGAAAACTCTTATGGTAACTAAAACTAATGTGATCGTTTGTGTTGGCCATATCTTAAAAAGTATAGTTTTTATCAAAAGATATATATGAATAAAATATTCTTATAATTGTATTTCACATATAATATATAAAAATCATAATTATTGGATCAAAAACAAAAATGTTTGAAAAATGGCCGGACGCGTACCTTTAAGCCGCACTCAAAAGACGCGTGCACAATGTAAAATAGTCTACCCAATTTTTGTTTACTCACTGATACCTACTAAACCAAGTCTAGTTGGTTTCATCTGTCCACATTGACTTTCCTGCGAAGGTATAAGGCCAGGACCCGTACTATAATGATCATTTGTAGCGATCTAACATTTTACTTTTGAAGTTGTTAGAACTCAAATTGTATCTAGCCTAACATTAACCCAAAACATTAGAATTGAGCTGTTAAGCTTATACCTACCCAAACCAGGTAGGCATATATGTTTAGGCTTTGCAAGTAAAAGTTATTAAAATACTTTGTATTCAGTTGAGCTAGGTAATATACTGTAATTATTCAAAGTTATTGGTTTTATAGAAAAAATCCTTAGGACTAGGCCTAAATAGTGTATTAAAATTGTTAGCCTAATTTTTAAAACTAAATACCATATGCTGCTTATGTATTAGGTCTATGTCAATTTTAACACTTTACACTAAATCAACTATAAATGAATATACTATAAATAAATCAAATGCAAAGAGAAAAAATCCAGTTAAAACAATCATACATAATACACACATGTACATTGGTGCCATAATTGCTACATACCTAACTTTGACTTTTTTTCTTATTTTTTTTTAAATTTTTGGTAATTCGTATATTTCATAACTTAAGTTTGCCATTACTCGTGATTTTGATAACTTAGGAGTTTCACTGTAGTTCTTAATTTCATTGTAAATTAAGACACTTGTAGATGGTCAATAAAACTTTAAATTCAACACTTTGTGATACAGAAAGCCAGTACATTTTTTTTAGTATGAGTGATATGAGAGTATTTAGTACTGTATGTTACCAGTCGTGCAGCAAAGTTTTCCACCATCTGTAATGGTTTTAAAGTTGAAGAGGCAACGTCTGAAAAAAATGTTGCAGTAATCAGCTTTCAAAACAAATGAATTTGTTAAAACCGTCCACATTTAAAATAAGGGCGAACTCTTCTGAGGTTATGGAGGATTCGAAAACACTTTATCGCAGTTTCGTTTGTATGGATTTGAAAAGTCAACGAGGAATCCAGTAAAATATCTAGACTTTTAACATCTTCAGAAAGGGTCACTTCAGTCTCATCTAATGTGATTGAATTAAAATTAATTTTAATTTCATCAACACTCGACTTAGTGCCAATTAGTAATACTTCAGTTTTTGCATGATCAATTTTTAGTACATTTACAGATAGCGAGTTTGTGATACAAACGGTGTCATTAATATTAGGCAAAGTGTTGTTTATGTCATAATGTTGACGAAATAAATGTGTGTATCATCAGTGTATATGATATGTGGAATTTTTGGTTCAAGTGTCTGAACAAATAGTTTAATGTGAGAATATAAATGATGAAGTAAATAAAATAATGAAATGAAATAATGCAATTTCACATAGTCTAGCATAAGTTCAAACAATTCAACTTAGGCTATTAATCATTTAGGCTATGTGCTGTCCAGCAGAAATAAAAGGTATTAAAACATTGTATATTAAATTGAGCTAGTTACGTTAATAAAAATTATCAATTAAAAAATAAATAGTGTAGACTTAAGTATAAACAGTGTAATAAAATTACTACCCTAGATTACATAGCCTAGGTTATTTATTTATTTACATTGATAAAATTATAATTGAAATGTTAACCTCTCTAAATCTTAACTTCTATATGTTATTTAACACTTTTAAATGTGTTCAAGTAAATCACATACACTTCATAAAGAAATGGTTAAGATTTAATAATGGATGTGCACAATCATGTTTATCAACACTGGGAATCTGTGCGAATCCGCATGCGTATGCGCGTGCGCACAGTGGAAAAGTCGGATTATCAACTGACGCCGACTCTACTAAAGGGCCTTTACTTAAGGCGTGATATCCACCGACTTTTTTTTGAAATTCAATTCATGTTTTCCTTTACAAGTCGATCCACTTTCTGAAATAAGGAGAGCCACCATTTTATTTCACTTTTCAAATTGCTTATGATTAAAAATAGCCAGTATATATTTATAATGAATGATTTATTGTTTAAAACTAAAACAAAAACATTGTTTCACCGTTTTTATAGATATTTATAAACAGGGTGTATAAAAAGTGTTTTTCCAAGAAATGAAAACAATATTTGAGATACTGCTTTCTACCAAAGCCATGAAGGTTGATAAGAAAATCGAAAATTTCAGGTAAAAGTTCGTTTTATTCTTGAATTCTGTTTTTGGCAACATCTATCAAATGTAATATCTAGCATTGTTTTTAAACACTTGTATATAGGCCTATCAACCTTATTTAGCATTTATAGACTTTTTCTTTGGTAAATGCAGCGGACAGGAAAGTATTGTGTTAGCACTTTTTCGTCGCCTGACTGTTCTTTTTCAGTTTTCAAAATATAAAAAGTGATAAATACTTGAATATTGCATTGTCTTAAAATTGTTTTTATAAATTAAAATATTTCACTAGATTAAAATTTTTTGCAAAGTATTTTTTTTTAAATAAACCCCTATTAGGCCTATATTATTGTCACCTTTGATACACTGATAAAAATGTAACAGCCTTTGCCTGGTACATTTTTCATCATTGCTATTTAAAGCCTTATTTGAAATTTAAAAAATCATTTATGTGTAAATATTGTAGATAGATATAGGGCTAATGTGTTATTCAAGATAATTGTTTTGTTTTGTAAATACATTGGATAAATGTATTTACTATAAAAATATGTAGCCTAAATGCCAATTAGCATATGATCGATCTACGCTATACATTGATTATTTTATCATTTAGGGTTATCATTTATCATTTTTCTTTACTTATAATACCCTAGATACTAAACCAAAGACAATTGTTTATCAATGGGGTACGATTTCGATTGAATCAACGTTGAACTGAAATATGGATGTGTTTGTATCGTAACGATACGATATGAAAATATTGATACAATTTGAATTCAAAAAAGGGAATTGAATTCGAAAAAAAGTCGGTTGAGATCAGGCCTTTACTTGTCATGATTTGTTGACTTACAAAAAAACATCTGATCAATTTTGTTGATCATAGATCAACTATTTTATCATTGATCGAACGACAAGAAACTTTAGAAACACATTTTAAAACAAATAACTCAAATCAAAACGTTTCAAAAAAATTATCCACGTTTTTTCCAACTAATCTTCATTTTATTAAACTTCATATATCTGAATAAACATGTTCTTAACCACTAAATTTACTTAAACGAATCACAGGTTTAGGTGCAGCCAGTTGTTAATATCTATTATTTTCTTCTATGATATATATATATAATTGATGTTATTTTATCTGAATGAAAGAAAAAGTTTAAACCATGTATGTTCATATTTGGTTAATAAAAACACAAATAGAATACAGTTTTAAGACATCAGTTTGTATTATAATTGATATTTAAGGTTGAGAAACATTGGATATACTTTGATTTATATATGATATATTTTCTACTCGATTTCTACCAAATCTGGTACGGGATATTATGAAATCCTGCCTTACAGTGAATCGGGTAACATACACGTCAAAAATATCCTCATTCAATTTACATTGGCAAAAATGACCAAAAACATTAAACACAATATAATGAATTTCTTCCTCTTGTTTCAGCATCACTATTAGCTTTTGTTTTTCATTGTTTTGGTTTTTATAATTTATTACCTATGAAATTAATTTTTAATTTGCATAGTTTTAAATTTAAATGATTTATGTAAGTACCAGAAATGTGGGAATACCTACGGTTCATGGCCTTGTTTCTTACAGCATAAGCACACACCTGGTTACAGCTATAGACAAGCCTAGTTTTTTTCTTTCTCAATCGTCACCAAAGATCAAGAGAGTAACCATACCAGCCTGGTGCGGAAGCCCATCATTTAGACATATACTTATCTTTATAAATTTGTTGGATTTACTTATCAACGTTTGGGTACTTTCCTAGCTAAGGTTAAAACAGTATTGTTCTGGTTAACACTAATATTAATGAACTACAATAACAATTTAAATCGTAATGCAATAATACTGAAACTATTAAACATCCACTACTAACGTCTGTGTGTCTAAAGAACTTTTAAGGTAATAATAAATAATAAATAACTAAAAATTATAATTGAGTTGTCATGTGTTTTCCGATTATATTGGCTCTGATAATAAGTGAATAAGAATTCATTAATCATACAATTAGAATTAAATCACAAAGGGTTTCAGTTTTAATTAATTAATCAATTCAAACCTTATTTATAATGTTTAATTATGATTAAGGATTTCATTATTCTTTGCTGTTGTTCTAACATTACAAGCTAAATTAATTTATCATTCAATGGTAAAATAAATTTAACAGCTAATATTCAGGCAAATCTGTCAATTAAAGCTGAATTCAATTTTACATTTAGCCTTGAGATAATTTGACTTCAATGTCAAATTTGTTTAAAAAAATTTAATTGTAAACAACGTGTAATATTCAATGTTAAATCAAATGTTAAACTATGTTTAACATTTGAATGAATTTTAACATTGAATACAATGTTGAATTTATTTTTCTAATTTAATGTAAAATTATTTTTTTTTAAAGTATAAGACATTATTTTTTATTTAGTTGGCTATTGTAACTGACTAATTATTAGGATATCCAAAAACATGTTCATTCATAATATCATAACCAAAATCGTGCGATTCTGTGTTAGTTTCTGAACACTCTTACATAATTTATAAATTTCGTAATTGTATCCTTTAATTTTAACATTAAACAATCAGACGGAACGAATTCTTGGACATGCAGTAATGCAAAAATTTGTCTATAATTTAGAGGACAAGACTTTCTTTTTTCTTCTATAACTTTACTTCTTTTTTATATTTAATTTCCCTAACTTTAGTTATTTTTTCCAACCGTTATTTTCTATTTTACTTTTATTTTCTCCTTTTTGAGTTTTTCCATCTTCAGTTGTATGTTTATTTCTAACTAAAATATAAGATATCTTATGAATATTCGAAATAAATGCTTACAGATCAATTGATAAATTCAATAACATATGTCCTTAACTCCAACACTTGTAACAAATTGAACATCCATACACTGTCGCAACACACTTGTGATGCCATTCAATTTTCCACAAATTACCACATCTCATGACGACGCTTTGCATGCATAGCTATATAAGGCTCTGGAGTGACTGGATGGATACAAGCCGGTGTCACTTTTATGAGGAGCAAGTGGTGGCCCATACAGAATTTCTACCTTTAGGCCTCCACTTATACCCCCTCCTCCCACACTTATTTTCTTCCTCTAAAAGATCCTTCTTCACGAAGGATGTGTCAAAAACAACACACTTTGGCACCGAGGGCGTTCAAAGTGCTGGAAGATTGACGATTTAAGGACTAAAACTCAGGATTTTCGTGAACTATTCTGCCTCCAAGAACTTGTATTGATTTAAATGACGCAAATTACAAATTGTCATGATAGCTCATATGTGATCAAACATGCAGTTTTAAACTACAAATCATAAATTATTTTTTCTAAGTAAATTATGAATTATAAATATATTTTAAATTATAAATTATAAAATATAGATAAAAGTGTAAATAACAAAACTCAAAATACAAGACAATCATTCAACAAACTTGAGTATATGCTTGTGTAACTATTGAACACAATTCTGCATATTAATATATCAACACTTTTTTCATTTGTTTTGGGACAAAATTTTATTTAAACCTTCAAATAAAAATTTTGGTTAATCAAGAATTGAATGAAAATTAGCTAGGTCTAATAAATCATAAGATATTTATTACTTATATACAGGGTGTAAACACGAAGTGTAGACAAATTTTAAGAGTATTTTAACTAGCTTATAAAATATGTTAAATTAATATTTCTTTGCAGATTCTGATTGTTTAAATTGCGCAGTTTAAGTTCATATATTGCAATATCTGTTAAAATTTAGTATTCTGGTGGAATGATAGAAAAAAGTAAACTGATTGAGACTCTTTATAAAAATGGAAAAACATCTGCTCAAATTTTCAAATGTTGAGGCCACTTGTGAGCAGATCTGAGGTGTACAAGGTCATTAAACAATTCAAAGATACTGGAAGTTACCTTCCAAAAGTGTGAAGCACCCCACCTTGATCGGTAAGGACCCCAAAATTAGTAAATGCCATTAGGAACAAAGTTATGAGAAATCCACAAAGAAGCTCAAGAAAATGACAAATGAGGCCAATGTAAACCATATGATGATTCAAAATGTCCTTAAGAACAATCTCAAGTGTCATCCTTACAAAAAGGTGAGGCGACAGCTTCTGTCAGTTCCAACACGAGAAAACATACTGATTAGAGCATGACTACTTCTCAAACGTTTGCAGGACTGCACACAACAACTGATCTTTGGACTGATGAGAAGTTGTTCACAGTCCAGGCGCTCCACAATTCACAAAATGATAGACTGTTGCCCAGAATGTTGAGAAGATATCTGTAGAAAAACTTACGTCATTCCAGCGTCAAAAATTGCAACCGTAATAGTATGGGCCAGTGTGACATCATGTGGGCAGAAAACACCTCTTATCTTCATTGAGCAGTGCCAAAATCAACCAGCACGTTTATTTGACAACGTTGAAGGATACAGTGGTTCCCTGGGTTAAAAAGACATTTGGAAACAGCGGGGTAACGCTCCAGCAAGACGGAGCGACCTCTCATAGTGTCGAATTGGTTCAGAGCTTCTTTCAGGATCTTTTTAAAGGATTCTGGTCAAAGGAACTTTGTCCTCCATCTTCACCAGATTTGAACCCGATGGACTTTGGTGTGTAGTTAATATTGAAGCAGAAGGCTTGTGTGGTCTCCCATAAGAATGTTGACTCACTTGAACGCAAGCTGTTGAAATGCTTGGATCAAATAGACCCCGAAACCTTGCGTGCAGCTTGTTTCCAGATTAATAAAAGACTCCAACGTCTAATTCGTGCCAAAGAAGTATATTTTGAGTAAAGCTTAATTCAGTAAAATATGTGTTTCATTGCCTTTAATTTGAACCCTCATTAGATAAAATCGGGCAAGTATTAAACTTTTAACAAGAGTTTTAATTTGTCTACACCTGGCGTTTACACCCTGTAAATATATATATTTTTTTTAAAGAATGTCTTTTGCAGGCATTATACCAGTTCTTTCATTTCTTTTAAATAACTTTTTTTTAAATCTTCAAATAAAAATGTCGCTTAACCATGAAGTAAAACTCGTATAAAACATATGTTTTAACAAGTAAGTATTGACTTCACGTAAAAAACTCTGTTACACCAGTCTACAATGTTATGTTCTTTATTTTCACTTAAATAAACTTTTCTGTAAAATTATTTCTTTCTTTATGTTGAAAAAAAATGTCAAAATTTAGTAAGAGTCTACAAATCATACCCTGTCCAAACAGCAATAACAACAACCCCAACAATCAGAGTTCAGCTATAGAAGTTGTTTTTGTTAAACACAGCTTAACAAGCATCAAACAACTAACATTTAACAACAAGTTAACATTGAATAGGCGTATAGCCTATAGCAGGGATGTCCAATCTTATAACTTAATGGGCCGCATTGCAAATTGAAACATTTCACTGGGCCGCAAAACCATTTGAAAACAATTTAATGAAAAATGACAACATAAACAATTTATTTCAACATTGTAAATATTGTTTTTTTCCCTCAGTTTTCAACTTGGTTTCGATCTTTTTGAAGTCAGAAAATCTAATTGTAAACTCTTCAAGCAAATCTTCACATAATTTAGTATACAGAACAGTTTTGGTCTCTTTCAAATAGACTACGAAAGTGTGCAGTTTTACCAGCTTTTAATTGTGTTATGAAAAGTTATAATTTCTTAGTAAAACTAGTTACCGCCAAACATTGTAAATGCAAATTAAGTTCAGCTAATATTTCAGTGATGTCTACAAAAAAAGATAAATAATTTAACCATTCTTAATTTTCTAAAAAACATAC
Source organism: Archaeomysis grebnitzkii (assembly GCA_031471125.1). Classification (NCBI taxonomy): domain Eukaryota; kingdom Metazoa; phylum Arthropoda; class Malacostraca; order Mysida; family Mysidae; genus Archaeomysis; species Archaeomysis grebnitzkii. The sequence goes on along the minus strand of JARUHE010313950.1, from coordinate 3,637 downwards.
GTTTATTTTTTCCAAGAACTGTTTTATTTCAGGCAACAATTTTTTTTTCCGATTATTTAAAAGTTGTGTCTGGACATAAAGATAAGCCATGCAAAATTTTAGATTGAAAATTATTTCAAAATGACCAATTGGCAAACATGTAATGTCACAAAACCTCCAATCACATAGAGTTTGGAAATAAATCAGCTATTGAAAAACATCTTTGCAGACTTGAAGCCAGAAGAAACACATGATTTTCCATGTCACACACAAGCTGTAGAACGTCATATAAAAGTGGTTACTGAAGCATCTTCCCACATTTTCGGAGCCAATGCTAGACAAGGGATTATAACATCGAGGATTTACTCAAGATCTAAATATCTTGAAACAGAATCCAAACAATATCTTATGTTGATACAACTTGATTAATAAAGTATATGCATCAATTCAAGCCAGGGTAGTTGGGGAGATTGAAACTCGATATGCAGCCACCTATTCTTGGTGAGTTCTGGGTTATTATTATATAAGAGTTAATATTGCTATATAATAAGCGAAGAACTGCATTCGGAAAATTTGGACTCATAAATAACGAAAATAAAAAGAACAAAAAGTAATTTTAACATATCAACTTATGAATTTTAAGAAAATATGAAAAACTGCCATTTTTTCCAATATTTCAAAGTACTGGTGACGATAGTAATAATCGAAATATAATTTCAATTTTCTTTGTACTTTTAATATAGATGTTTTATATTATATATATCGCTATAAAAAGTATTCTTATTCAATTTAAATATGAAAAATAGTTTTTAAAAAATTGAAAAAAATTCGACTTTTGGCCGTTGTTCGCATTTTTAAAAGCACCGGCGAAGGTAGTAAACAATTTTTTTGAATCTAAAATTTTGCATGTTTTTTTTTATGTCCAAACACAACTTTTCTGCACTATTAAACAATCGAAATAAAAAAAAGTTTAAAAACGATCCGCCCTAATGGATACCCTAAGAACTGGTGTATGTTTTTATTTTATTTATATTCATATTTACATATATTTTGTGTGTGCTTAGGAATTGCATCATATTGTTTAGTGTAAATTAATTTCTATATTTTTATTAAGTTTTTTGCTATTTATTATTACATTTTTTGCGAACTTCAACTTTGTCATTTTTTACTATCTATTGTTAGATTATCTTTGTGAGCTGCTTTTGCATTTTTTTACCAACTATTGTTAGATTATCTTTGTGAGCTGCTTTTGCATTTTTTTTACTAACTATTGTTAGATTATCTTTGTGAGCTTCTTCTTTTGCATTTTTTTTTACTAACTATTGTTCGATTATCCTTGTGAGCTTCTTCTATTGCATTTTTCTTACTAACTATTGTTCGATTATCTTTGTGAGCTTCTTATTTTACATTTTTTTGCTAACTATTGTTAGATTATCTTTGTGAGCTTCTTCTTTTACATTTTTTTACTAACTATTAATAGATTATATTTTTGAGCTTCTTCTTTTGCATTTTTGTACTAACTATTGTTCGATTATCTGTGTGAGCTTCTTCTTTTGCATTTTTTTTTACTAACTATTGTTAGATTATCTTTGTGAGCTTCTTCTTTTGCATTTTTTTACTAACTATTGTTCGATTATTTTTATGAGCTTCTTCTTTTGCATTTTTTTTACTAACTATTGTTCGATTATTTTTGTGAGCTTCTTCTTTTGCAATTTTTTACTAACTATTGTTATATTATCTTTGTGAACTTCTTCTTTTGCTATTTTTACTAACTATTGTTAGATTATCTTTGTGAGCTTCTTCTTTTGCATTTTTTTAATAACTATTGTTAGAATTTCTTTGTGAGCTTCTTTGGTATGGTTGAGATTGGGGGAAATGTTCTTAAAATGTAACAACTAAACATACGACACTTTAAAATTTTAATTAACATATTTATTAGACTTACATTTGAATCTATTTCTCCAGAACTTCTTGTGATCTCTCCAATGGTGCTCGGGCCTTCTCCAAAGGTGCTTGGGCCTTCTACACAAGTGCTTGGGCCTTCTCCAGAAGTGCTTGTGCTTTCTCCAGAAGCACTTGGGACGTCTCCAGAAGGGCTTGGGACGTCACCAGAAGGGCTTGGGACGTCACCAGAAAGGTTTGGGACAGCTCCAGGAGTATACAAGACAATTAGACAACGAAAAATATAATGAAAACATAAAAATGTAAAATATAATTGGGGTCCACTGCTACACTATGATAAATGAAAGTTATATTTGCATGAATGATTTACAATTAATTCTCAAGTCATCATAAATTGTTTTGTATACAGGATTGACATATCTCAACATTGACAATTTTTTTTGATAATGACATAAATTTATGCCAATAAAAGGTTAGTTTTTGAGCTTATTCATAAATGCCGGCACCCTTGAGGTATGTTAATAAACATTATTTGCTTAGCTCGATAAATATTAATTTCTGTAAAAAAAATTCAAGACCGTGTTTGTTAAAGATTCATGAACAGCTTTTGTTCAATCAAGTTTTCTGTAACACTTAAATTAAAAAAACATCAAGGGTTTGCTCAAAAAATAACCATAAGTAATAAATACATGCATTTTTTCTATGACTCTGTAAATATAAACTTATAAATAACTAATTCCGACAAAACTACCTGGAAGGATTTACTTATTTAAGTTCTTTGTAATTCTTCAAATAAAAGAAATATTCAGTACAAATGTCTTTTCAGATGACGCTGACAAAAAAGTAAAACCTTAATATTAACATTAAAAAGAACAAGTTCGAGGAAATTTGTAAATGAATTGAAGCTGTGAGTTGAGTAGAAGTTAGGAAACAACATTACATTACATAATTAGTAAAACATCAGCTGAACGGTTCAAATTTCTTGCTACCATTCATTAACCAAAGATTCAAAAACCTATTAATTCAATACATATGGAATTCACAAAAAAAAACATATTTAAAGCCATTTATTTTCAGAGTTATATAAAATACTTGTATGTGTGTATTTTGTACATAACACCATTAGGTTATATCAATTGTTTTACCAGAACTTTTATTTTATGCATTTGATTTATATATTGTATTTACTTACGCTTGTTTCATGAATTGAAATTATACTTCAAAATGCATATATAAAATTGTTATCATTATCCATAAATGAAGTTTATACTCTATAGATATAGATACAAAGTCTCTGAAGTTTGAAAATTTTTCCATTGAATCAAGAGATGTAGAACTATTGATAAGCTTTAATTAAACATGTAACTCATTATAACAGATTATCAGAAAAATGAGTACATAACGAAACCCTACAGGTTTTTAGGGAGACACCTATAAGTCATTGCTCTGAATTCAACAAGAACATATACAATCTTAGTCATTTCAAAAAATTCATGTTTCAGAAACAAAGTTAATCAAGATTTATATAACTTTCATTTAGGTTATATGATCATTGCTCCAAGATAGAAATAGAAAATATGTTTCGTCTACGTACTTAAAAAATTTAAAAATTCATATACACCATAAAAATGTAGGCCTAATTGTTTCAACAAACTCTAGTTTTATCAAAATTTGTATTGAAGATAGATCATTCATAATGCATATATCTTTCATTTATGTTCAATAATTATTGCTGTAAAACCAAAAATTAAAAAAT
>JARUHE010313939.1:0-11849 GCA_031471125.1 Archaeomysis grebnitzkii | reverse complement strand
TGGGCATGTGTATGTGTGTGTGTGTGTGTGTGTTTGTGTGTATCTGTGTGTGTGTGTGTGTGTATGGGCTTGTGGTGTTTGTTTGTGTGTGTGTGTGTGTGTGTGTTTGTTTAAAGGTTTAAACCTTTATTATTTTTTCTTCTGTTATGTTCTCTAATTATAATCTTATATTAATTTTTTTTCATTATTTCATCTAATTATAATCTTGTATTTTAAAATATAAGAAATTCATAAATAATGGTTATGTTGCCCAAAATATGAACACTAGCTGTACATACATTGGCTCGAGACCTTATCCTACCGAGGTTTTATTCAATATTGTTTTGCATAAAAAAGAGATACATTACTTCGTTGTACACAGAGGAATTTTATTATACCTGTGGGTAAGGTTATAAATATGTCATATTACATGTTTAAGTTTTGTATTATTATATGTTATTATAGATATGGCCGAAGTATTCACAAGGAGGTTGTGAAACCTTTATTGAAATGTAGGTACTCAAATGTTTGCAATCGCTCTATTCATCTAAATTAGGGGTTTCAAGCAAATATAAAGTGTAATTGCTTCTCTTTTTGAGGTTATAATTAATATGAATTATCCTTTTTATTGCTATTTCATTTATTATCAGTTTTTTAAGTAATATTTGTTACTTTGATAAAATTTAACTATCTATACGAATTTATGGTTAATAATAATACAGATTTTATATAGCGCCGACACTATTCAATGAATGTTCTTCAGCACTCCACATATTTTAGGCCTTATTATTATTACCTACATCAAGTCATGTGTACCTTAAGGATATGCAGCTTCCTCCAAGACGGTGTAAGCCTAGCATATGAGATTTTAAGAGAATACAGCCACATTCCAATTCTCAATGAAATAGCCTTAGAGTGGACTCGAACAGGTACCAACGATATTTGCTTATGCAGTGCAGAACGCATTTTTCTTTTTTCTATATTGGCCCCTAATTATTTCTAAGGTCTAAAACTTAAATTTGCTATTATTTATATCTACCTTATAATATATTATAGATAAATATAAAATGGCATTAAAAGTCTTATTTTATTTAATGTATTAATGTTTTACAAAATTAAAAAATCCATGTTTTTCTGTATTAAAATATATAATAAATTGTTTTTTAATCAAAATTTTTCAAAAATTGTAAACTGGTGTGTTTTTTGGGCAGCTGCTCTCTCTGGATTACAATAGTCGGGAGTGTCTTGAGTAAAGGGATAAAATGTCTTGAGTAAAGGGATAAAGACCAGTCCTACTTAAACCCGAGTTGGTATTTTGCTCTTAGGTATTACTGTAGTGCATGAGAATGAGGACCTTTGCAAAATTTATCTGTGTAACATCTTCTCCCAGATTTTCTTCTACCCAAGACATTACGGCATCCTTCCAGGTCATTTTTAAAGTCTTAAAGACTGCTAGATCTAATGGTGGCGTTATGAGGCAAAGCCAACTAGAATTATATCCAATTTACTTAATACCTGAGCCAAATGATAATTATTGCGTGTTTCATGCCAATCTGTGAAAAACATTACAAAGGTATTCATATTCATTTCGTATGTAATATATCTACGTTCACTTTTTCCTGTGGCAAATTCAAATTTTCTGAAAATTGTTCAGCCATGTTAACATTTATTCTTTTACGAGGGTAAATAATCATAGGTGAAGGGATCGAACCGTTTGATCCTATTGTTTCTAATACTGTAATATCTGTCTTGGCAAATCAAGCTACCTCCTCAAAGACATACTTTTCTCCTTTAATTGCTTTTACGAGGGTAAAATTTGTTTCTCCTTTAATTGCCAAAACTTCACCTCGTTTTGGGGATAGCCCAAATCCGGATTCATCAGTATTGAAAATCCTTGAAGGATCCTCTATGACGTTAAGGAGAATATTATCAGCTAGGTAGCTGTAAACATTAGAAAACCAGTGGTCTATACTTTCACTTAACCCCTTCTGCACGATGGACAACATGTGTTGTCCATTTGAAGACCTACATTACCTACATTGAAATACCTTGTTTTCATGCACATAATAAACCTTGACCTCGTGTGGAAGGGGTTAAGTTTCCCCTCGCTGCACTAAGTGATTCAGGGGCTCGAAAAACTTTATCAGGATGGCGTTTTTAAACAGTTTCCACCTCTTTTAAGACATGTAAGGCTTTAGTATGTTTTCTTTAGTGACAGGATGAGCTCATATGTTGGCCCCTTTGATATAGTTTACCAAAATTTCCTTTTCTACAGTTGTTAGTATGATTTGAGGCCCCCTTTTCATTAAAACTGGATAATATCCAGGTTTCTTATGCCTTAAAGTTGATTCGTGAGTTCTCTACTTCCGAGCTACTCCTCTTATAGAGCCACCTTCTTCACTGAAAAGTTCAATTTTGTATTAGGCAAATTTAAGAAAGGTTAATTTGGACATGTTACAATGATATTCAGAAGAGCATTGTAATTGTGTAGTATATATTTTATTTGATATTATTCAGATTAATAAGTATTAAGAATAAAATAAATTTTCGTGATTTCTTGTAGCGCTAATCCTGATATCTTCATCAGTATAATCATTTCTTGCTGCCAGTCTATTCTTCTTCTTTTCTTTTCGGCTGAGTGTCATTATTACTTAACATAAAGTTACAGCTAATATAATTAATCTGAAAATAAATAGAAATAGATAACATTGTGTGCAGACAAGCTGTGCAGCAGATAAATGAAGCACGCAAAACCAATGGAGACGAAACCAAACCCTATAAAGACGTGCGTATCTATTTTTTATTGCGCAGTGTGTCTCCACTGGTTATATGACAGAAAGTTTGAAGGTATGTACCCCCGTTACTAGTTGACAAATATCAACCATTTTGTAACTGTTCTTAAGGGTTGATATTTATTTTTTTAAATTGTAACACAAGACCTTTATAGTACTTTCTTCAAGAATAGCGTCTGCATTAGCTTTGGGTCTTATTCGTGGTCCAATGGATACGCATTTCGTCATTTTTCGTATTCTTTTATTTTGTTGATTATTTTTCACGTAATCTTTTGAAGAAACATGTGAGGCACATCCTGAAACGACAAAAACATTTGAAAAAACGTAGAACTTAGTTTTTTTAATAAACTGTAAAAAGTAACTTCTTAGCATTTAGCTAATAAATTTAAAAAACAATGCATTTCTTAGTTTAAAGTTGATAATAAAAATTCTTAAAAAGTGGCGAGATTTACCATTAAGCGGCTTTATATATTCCATTTAAGTTTCAGAGAGCTACCCTTTTTATTTTTTAAATTATAGTTTTTTTTCTTTAAATGCGTAACCACTGGCATGGGCCATGGGGCCCTCTACCCTATGCTGTAGCCACTAAACCAAATAATGTCGAGCAAATAATCAAATTCTAAATGCTGGTCTTTGTAGCTCTCAGAGCTAAGATTGCATTAACATCAAAAATCTGTATGAGTAATTGAAGTTAAACATAACCACATAAAACTATAAAACAGTTATACTTCCAAAAAACTTACATGCAATTCATGTTACTAAGCAATCAATGAATACATTTTTTATCTCTTAAGTTATAAGTGCAAAACGAAATATTAATTATACAAGAATGTATATGATGTAGGTTAATAAGCTGAATGAAAATAATTAAAAGCATTTTTTGAAGTTTTCTTAATTTGTTTTTCCCTTTTAAAAACGGTGCTCGTTTATTTATGTTAAATAAATAAACGAATAAAGTAATTTTTCCTCAGCCTCATGCTCAAATATCCTAATATTAACACCAGCCATAAAAAACTAAAATCATTAGTTTTAACATTAAAATTAATTCAAATATGAACATTAAATGTAAGCAATGCACAAAAATCAACCAATTACACTGGTCTGCAAAAAAAAGATTTTCGAGCCCTGGCACCATTCGTGCTGATTCGTATGCAAAATGACCTCCTGAATCCGATTATGACCCCCATTTTCCCCATCACCCACCGTTTTCGGTATATTCCCTCCCCCCATTTTTATCACGTTTCGATAAGAATTATTTTACCTGTAAAGAATAATACATAAATAAGATAAGTACTTGCTTTCCTTTTGTACTCTGGATGTACAAGAAGATAAATTTTCGGGAGGAGAGGGATTTCCTCCCTTTAATTGTAAAAAAAATCATAAAAATGATCAATTTTTCCGTTTTTTCGTAATTTTTTCACTCTTTTTCTACATATTCCAGCTTCCAGCCCCCCTTGTCCTCCTCAAAAACACCCCCAAATAATAAAAACATATAACAACAATATATAGCGACAATAATTTTAATATATAACACCATATGTAGCAATAATAATAAAAATATATAGCAACAGCTCGGAAGATTGACGGCGCCAGGATGGCGCTCTCAATACCTCGCGCGCACAGGTTTCAATAAAAATTATTTAGCTGTAAAGAATAACAAATGATATATGTAAAAAATACAATAATAAATGTAAAAAATACAATAATAAATGTAAAAAATACAATAATAAATGTAAAAAATACAAGAATAAATGTAAAAAATACAATAATAAATGTAAAAACTACAATAATAAATTAAAAACTAATAATGAATGTAAAAAATTTAATAATAAATGTAAATAATAATATATAAATAAGAAAAGCACCTTCATTTGGTGCTTGCTTTCCTTTTGTACTCTAAGGTAGAAGCTTCCTGCACCAAAAACCAGCAGTACTCTAGCAACATCGCGGTTGAAAACGAAAACATCAACCGAATCTTTGATAAAATCCGTTATCATAATTCTAACTGGAAAGTATGCGCTGACTTAAACGTTTTTGCTCTACTCACAGGCCTGCAATCTGGCCTCACAAAACACTGCTGCTTCCTATGTGATGGGACAGCCGATTGCGAGATAAACATTACATTGTACGGATTTGGCCTTTGCAAGAAAGTTTTATTCGCGGTCAGAAAAATGTCACTCACGATCGTCTGGTCCCAAAGGAAAATATAATTACTTGCCTCCTTTAATTACACACCAAACTCAGATTGAACAAACAGTTTTTGAAAGCAATAGATAAGACAAGTAATGCATTTCAATTTTTGAAAACTAAATTTTCTCGTCTTAGTGAGGCTAAAATCGAAGAAGGGGTATTCCTGGTCCCCCAGATTAGACACTTTTCCAAGATTTGACGTTTATTGAACACCTGAATCGAAAAGAAAAACGACCTTGTCTAGCATTCCAAAACTTGTATGTGAACTTTTTGGGTAACAACAAAAGTGATGATTATGTTGCTCATGTCGAGGAATTACTGTCAGCGTACAAGGCCATGGGGTGTAACATGTCTCTTAATGTGCATTTCCTTCACTCCCACCTGGACTTCTTCCTTGAAAATTTAGGAACACTTTCGGATGAACACGGGGAACGGTTCCACCAAGACATCACTTAGTTCGAGAAGAGATTTTCACGGAAGTGGAAAGCGAACATGTTGGCAGAGTACTGCTGGTTTTTGGTGCGGGAAACTTCTACCTCAGAGTACAAAAGGAAAGTAAGCACCAAATGAAGGTACTTTTCTTATTTATGTATTATTATTTACATTTATTATTGTATTTCTTTATATTTTTTTACACTTTTTACAACTTAAGGGGGGAAATCCCCCCCCCCTTGTAAATTTACCTTCTTGTACATCCAGAGTACAAAAAGAAAGCAAGCACTTATCTTATTTATGTATTATTTCTTATAAGTGAAATGATTCTTATCGAAAAGTGATAAAAATGGGGGTAGAGGGATATCCCAAAAACGGTGGGTGATGGGGGAAAACGGAGGTCATATTCGGATTCAGGAGGTCATTTTGCATAAGAATCAGTAGGAATGGTGTCAGGGCCGATTTTCATGCAGACCAGTGTTATTAGTGTGGTCTATGGTATTACATTTTAAATTAAAGAATTTATTTAACATTGAATGTTAATTATAAAACTTTTTAAATTAATGACAATGCTATAAGAAGCACAATTATATACATATTTGAGCATTCTATTTACATGTTTCGTACAAAGTTTATATTATATAAATGTTTCAAACTCGTTTGAATATTGTAAAATTTGGATTTGTATCCTTATAATTTATTGAGAAATTTAAACCATGTTCATTTATTAAATATAACCGAGAATAAAAAGTAGACCAACTTCAACTTTTAACTAAAACATATGTTCATGATTTTTGTTTACTTTAAATGTGTCAGTATAATGGTTCACACAATTACTTGAAAAGATCAAAATATGCAAATAAAGGGTTTAATTTGCAAGTATTGTGTATTAGTGGTACATAACTTAATTTTCTGACAACATCCATGTTCAAAATTTCTTAAAGTATGGCATTACTCATTGATATGTCGAACAATTTTGTTTTGTGAACAAAATGTTTTAAATATTTAGGAAAATGTAAAATCTTTTGACAGTTTAATGTCTGATGGGAAGTGTGGACCACATAAAAAAGATTTATTTTAAAAAAACTTAAAAATGTTCTAGTCTTTATGACTAATAATTCATAAGGGTTAAAGTTCAACATCATATATTGAACAGAAAATTAAACCACTGCTACTCTAAGATTATTTTGAACATTTGATGAAAATATTATTGCTTTAATCCTCTTAATTCCTTCAAAACCAAAACATCAAAATTATTAATTCACAAGGCAAGAAAAAACTCGTTTGCATAACAATTTTAAATACGAACATGAAGAACTTTTGATTTAAAGTGAACATTTAGCTTATAAATCTGAAGAAATTAAATGGTATCTCGCCTGCTACACTCAATCAATCACTTAGAGCTCGCTCTCCTACCTGATGGACTATATATATATTCCCCCATATAATAAATACTGTTTTTAATACTAACTTTAACATATTTTAGTCCAATGGTATCAATCAATTGTCAAAGAACACTGCATCATCCAATCGGTTTCAAAAACGATCTCATTTGTGCGTACGTAGTGTGTGTGTGTGTAAATGTGCGTGTGAGTATAAGTGTTTGTGTGTGCGTAAGTGTAAATATATGTACATGTCTAATAATTATTGTGAAACTGTATGTTATTTTTCTTTTACCAATATCATTACCTAGGCTATAAATAATTACATATCTGTACATCATAGTACGAAGCAAATTATTCTTAGCTAACAGAGCGAAAAATCAATAAACATGTGTTTTTAAACATTTGAAGATCATAATCTCTGCATGTGCAACAGTTAAAGCATAACAATTAGTTCCATTCACAATTATTTCCTAATTCAATTTATTATCAATTGTTACTCTAAAAATCATTTCACAACAACGATACAAACAATATCCATAAAATGTAAATTGGCAGGTATTTGAAAAGGCTGCGTAGGTATAACAGTTCCAGTAAAAATACGACCATCCCACCACGGCGAGACTCTCCAAGACTCGGCTGGACGGTCACGTGTCGGACAGATGCTCCAGGGACACGGCCCTCCTGTTGAGCAGGGGCGAGGTGGATTTCCTTTGGTGGTATCGGTGACCTCGGAGGAACTTCCTCCTGGGAGGCACCAGGTGCTGCAGGACTTGACTCAGACTTTGGGAGGTGTTGCCCGAAGGAGTGTTTGACTCAGAACCTCTGGCGATGTGACGCTGGTAGGAGATGTCTGGGAGACACGCCTCCAGGCAGCCCACGGAGATGCTGAAAACAAGATGGAGATTAATTCATTCACTGCCAGCTATACTATATTATTAGTTCTAATAGACTATAACTACTCTAATCGTTGTTCTAGTTTGATATTCTTACTAGTCACATCCCCAGTAGTAGTTGTAGTCGACTAAATTTACGAGTAGCAATATTAGCTGTGCATGCTGAACCTTTAGTATGTGAAGGAAACAATTCCACTCATACAATAAATGTTGTTTTCAATACCAATTAATGTTTAGTTTTGATAGTAACAATTAGCCAGGGTTGAAAGAACTAGTTTCAGTGGTGGAGATTAAACTAATCTTATTACAACATTCGTAGTTCTAACAAAAAATAAACATTAATTTAATTGAAGATAAGCATTCCAAGGCATTCAGTCGAACCCTTTTCAGTTGAACTACTGACAAATTGTAATTAGGTTCCATCACGACAAATTTATTTATCAATCATATAGTTATTGCAAACGATTATAAAGTCAATACTTAACTTGATCATTATTTTATCATGATATTAATAATAAACCCTTTATAACACGCCCCAATGCAAAGGACATTTTACACCAGTTATGTGTGTTATTATGTCGTTTTTGCCTGTATTAGTGACTATTCGAACGAGCAGCATGATTTTGAGTCTTTCGTAGTTTTTCAGGTTAGTATTCATAGATTTTATGGCAAATTGTGAAATGTTAATGAGATTAATGCGCCAATTTGTTTATAAGATAGGGTTTAATATATAATTTTATTCTGAAAAAGCTTACTCGTCTAATAATTAGTATTGAAGGTATACCAATAAAATTTCAATTAAATATGAAGCAAATCTTAAACTGAAAAAGGAAACAGATTGTATTTAAAAATAAAACAAAAATGAACTCACATAGTGTCGTCCTCATAGCATTGGATCAACCTTTGCCTGCGACTGTTCTTGCACCAGCACACGAACACAGTGACAAGCGCAATAACAGCAACATTCACCAGAGAGGTGAAGAACATGACGATCAAGATTTCCTTTCCTTTGTAACAGATTCTGGTGCGAGTGAAAAAATCGTGGCCGGTCAGGGCATCATTGAGGGATGATTCGTAGTCTTCGTCTTCGTTGGCCTCAATCACTGTCCTTTCCCCTCGCATGTTTACGTCGTCGCAGCTACAGATCCCCTCCCCGTTCAGGTTGATTTTTTTTTCGTAGGGTAGGTTATCTGGTAGATGGTTTTGGGGGAACGCCTTCAGAGGACTTGCAACCGGCAGCTGGTTCTTAGACAAAGGTTTTATTTCTAATGTTCTTCCATGTTTTTCTTTCTTACTAGTTTTTATATTGTTGTTCATTGTTTCTTCTTGTGAATGTGTCAATTTTTGGTCTCTTATTAATTTGAGAATATCTTCATGTTCTTTGTAATGTGTGTAAACATCAATGAACTTTCCTTTGTTTAATTTATTTATTATAGGCGAGTTATTGCTTAGCTCACTTGAAGAAATGTTTTCAGCATTCTCTTTCATAAAAGTTGTGTTCTCTAAGATAGATGAGTTGTCAAATAAACCAGATGATGGGAAGACAACTATATAAGTATCATTGTTTTTTGCAACATGTGCATCAATAACTTTAGAACTTGAGTTTTCGTTGGAAATTAAATTTGATGAGTTCTTCACAGATGAATTCGATGAGGTATCAGTCAGTTCAGAGAAATTGATAGAATGACCTTTCATAATGTATGCATTCGTGCTTCTATTTTTTCTCAGTAAAGACATGTTCAAATCTGGAGCGTATGTCATATTCAAGAAATGATTTGACATGGCTAATGATTTATTTTTTTGGTTGATATGATCATTGATATGTGTAATATTATTCGTTTTTATAAAATCATTTGTTTTTCCACTTGAAATATTTTTAATATTTACAAAGTTTGGAGAATTTTCACAATTATTTTTGCATGATGAAACATTCGTTGAAAGAGAATTATTCGTTTGTAATAATTGTTGGAGATGAACATGATTTCCGTTTGATCGACTAGCTCTACTGTTGTTAGAATTTGACAGAAACAAAAAATGATATGTTTTCTTATTACTTTCTTGACTTTTTTTTGTTTCCTTTGTATAAAGCTTTGAAATGTTTGATTCTTTAACATGTGAGGTATTAACCATTTTTAAATCATCTTGAAGTAGGTTCCTTTTTCTATTCAAAACATTAAGGGTTATTTTGTGTTTTCTTCTTTTGAAACTGTGCATTCTTTTCACAGATTTGTTATGCCGGTGTCTATGCTTGTGTTGTCTGTGATGTTTTTGCTTCAGTCTTTTTCTCTCTGATCGACGCGTGTCGGAACTGAAGTGGTCTAGCAAAAGAAACCTGGAGTCGTACTTCAACCTTTTCGCTTCACTACTTTTGGAAGAGTTGGTTTGAAAGTACGCAACTCTTCTTCTGTATGCGGAGGAAGGTGATATCGTGATAAATGGGTTGTCTTCTTCATTCCAGTAGTCTCTGTTTAGATCTAAGAGTGAGGCCAAAGAAGAATTCAAAGGTGGTACTTGGAAAAAGGCTTTTCGCTTCTCGTCAGACAACAAATCGGAACTGTTTTTGTTTGCGGTTTCATCTGTGAAAGAATAAATCGATTAATAAACTTTTTAAAACAAAAAAAATACTGATATACAAATAATGATTCACCTGTGTAATGTGGTTAACAGCTGCTAGCTTATAGGTTACACATTGTTTAATACAAAAGTTAATTTATCTACAAAAACACATTTTGGTTACAAAAATTACGCCTAAAAAAAAATCAATTATCATTATATATATTATAGACAATATCTCTGCTTGTTCGCTTTCATGATAAAATACGTTTTAAAGACTGTCAACAAATTTAACTAATTTTTAACGTTTAAAGTTAGTTATTCTTTTCTGTTTCCAGTTTGTTGGAAGTTAATATCAAGCTTTAAATTTAGCTTAAACACTAGCTTTAGATTCAACAACGTTAGGGCAACGTTGTCGTAAACAAACTTTCATATAGACAAACAAAGGAGTTGTTTAACAAACGTTAACATGAACGTTTTTATACTAAATTTATTTTATTAATCCCTAACAAATGCTAGTTAAAAGTCAAATTCAAACGTTATAACAACGTTACAAAATCAATGATTTAGTTTGTTAACATTAAATTTGTTATAAAACGTGTAACTAAAGTTTGTTGATTAATTTAAATCAAATGCTGCTAAAAGGTTTTGTATCCAACGTTATAAAAACGGTGGGGGAATTTTAAAGCTAGTATACAAAAGTCAATTTAACGTTTGATAAAAATTTTTTGTTGATTAACTTAAAAGTTCATTTATAACAGCGTTGTTCAAATGCTATTTTAACGTTCCAGAATTAAGCCAAAATGTGTACACACTTCAAAATTGAGATTAACTTTAAACCAACTTTGGCATAAAAGAAAATAGCTCAATCATAACATAAAAACAAGGTTTAGTTTTTTGATGTGAAGATAGTTAACATTATTCAAACCTTAACAACCATATCCCAATATTGTATAATGATCCCAATGCAATTTGTTTATGGTTGTTAACCCTCCACCGTCTGAATAATTAGTATCTTAATGACAAAATAATTATAATTGGCATTAAACCGACTCTTTTTTAATGTCACTCATTTGTGACAACGACCGTTATAGAGTTAAATAAGTCTATCTTGGATACCAAACATTCCCATTCAATAATACATTGTCATACAAAATATGTTATGAGTTTTTAAAATCCGGGGAGTTATGATTTCGTATAACATATATTCGTCGTAGGAGCCATTTAAGGATACATGTATGTGAAAAATCTGAGCTGTGGATTCCTTTGTCTTTGTGTTATAGTGCACCAGAACACAGACAAGCAGACAGAAAAATGGGTATATAAACATAAATACACACACACACACACGCACACACATACATACACACACACTCACATACTCACATACACATACACACACAAACACACACACAAACATACACACACACTCAAATACTCACATACACACACACATACACACACACACTCACACACACACACTCACACCCACACACATATATACACAATAACACACACACACACACACACACACACAACCACACACACAAACACGCATACACACACACACGCACATGCACACACATTCAGATAAGCACATACACATACACACACACACACACACA